>JAEANM010002376.1:0-24718 GCA_017656035.1 Myanophis thanlyinensis | reverse complement strand
TTCCAATAATTTTTGATTTTGGGGCATAACCACCACATATGGAAGAAGGTACCATGCACTTTCTGGCATTTCCAACAGTTTGGGGATACATTAGGATACATTTTGGCAAGTCTTGATGGGGCAAGATACCAGAATTGATGGCTAACTTAAAGGGGCAGAAATTTCATTACACTTTGTGGAAAATATCAGATGTTTAGGGTATGAATTTCTTGGAATATATACTGCTTATGAAGCCAGTGCTAACATGCGTCACTTTTAACAAAGTTAATTAATTCTCTACTATACTTTTCATGTAGATGCTCACCTGTCTTTGGGGAAAGGATTCACTTTGCAAGCTTCCAGCAAAAATTTAACTACCTCTACATGACCTAAAATACAAAAAGAGGTAAGTGCATAAACTCTTTATGGAATATAAAGATTACCAAATGTAATAGCTAGTTTAGATATTATTCATGGTGCCAACCTTCTGCAGCTGCTACATGCAATGCTGTTCGAGAATCATAGTCTCTTTGTTCCATATCCATACCCGACAAGGCAAATCTGAAAAAATGGAAGGAGAAGAACCTGATCACAAATAACATAAAGTTAAACTATCAGCTGCCTGTAAACATTTGTCTCAGTGAACACATCAGGATTGTTTAAATCTGGTTGCCATGGGATGGAGCACTTGCCCATTAGGAAAAAAAATTGTCATGTTGCCAGGGACAGCAACCAAACCAAAAATGTCAGGTGGGCATAGAGCAAGATGCCAAGGAAATCTCTGTTTCCACTGGCCCCATGGTGGGAACTACATGGTCCTCAGTCACAGTATTTGGGCTATTCAGTTCTGATTAAAATTGGAAGTCTTCTTCACTCTTATGTTATGCTAGGACTCCAGAATTAGCATTATGTTTAACTATGCTTGAGCTGGAGTAGAGGGAAATTGAAGAATTGTATCAAACACTGAATTAATTTTAGTTCTTCAGTATATTTCTCTCTTATGCTTTCTTATGCTTTCTTTTCCTGTCCTATTGCATCTATCATCTATCTACAAATTATCTTTTTTGCAAAGTCTCCTTTTGCTATCAAATCCTCTTTTTCTTTAACTAATAATGGCTTATCTAGCCATCAGCTAGACATATATAGTAAGACAACTTAAAAGCATTTATTCTGTTTTGGAACTCAGCAAAATCTGGGGGTCTTGGGCAGACTGAGTCCATAGTAAGTTTCCAAGCATTCCAGAGCAACCAAGCAATCATTTTTTTATGTATTTCAATCACTGGGATAAGGCAGAGGCAGCCTGATCAACTAAGGTGCTGAAATAAAGGGCAGAACAACCACATCATTTTTACCATGGTCCATTTCCTTAGATTTTCCTCTGACCTGACTGTTCTGCTCCTCAAATGTCCCACTTCACACCTCCAGCTTCGGGCACACTTGACGTATATATTGAATTGATATCCCCACTAGACAAGCTGCCTATGGACAGCAGGTAGCAATACTTAAATTACCTTGGCAGGTTTGAGAAAATATGTGGAAATGACCTTAGGAGACAGGGGGAAGAGCCACAACTGGAGTACAGAAGGCAGCTTAGCATGCAAAAGGAATGTGGGCATGGCAAACATCTCAGAAGAGACCCTCCCTAGTTTCTTAGGCTGTAAAAATGGGGATGGGAGTAGGAGAGAGAGATGAATTTCAAGACTCGCAGGATTCTGTTAATGTAACCTTACAATAAAGTAAAATTAGTCCACGTGGTTATGCTTTCTGTCTAAACTAAGGCTGACAGGATTCCTCCAAAGCTAGGCAGATCAAATCCAGACACTGCTTGAATGGAAAAGCCCTAGGCAATTTGAGCAAGATAGTCGATTGGGAAGGAAATTAAAATGCTCCCAAAATGCAAACTTCTGTACTGCTGCGAAGAAAATCAGCTATGTGTGCGTATGCACGCGTTCGTGTGTGTATGTGTATGTCTGCTGTTAGCAGTAGTCAAGCTTGACTTGGGGAGTCTTTCTGTCTTCACAGTGGAGGAAAACTTTGGGGGAGCAAGGGAGATACATGGGCATATAAAGAAATCATAACTCTCTTCTGCAAGGGAACAGGGATAAAATAGTCCTATTTGTTCTGACCAATTGCTTGGATTTATCTTCTTCATGGGAAGAAATAATTCTCTACTTCAGTGAATAGGAATTTTACGGGGGGTGGGGGGGGTGGGGGGAGGGATTGCTTTAATTCTGGGAAAAAAAGGTCCCTTTGATCCCATATTGATTTTGGCAAGTGCACATGCATATATGAATTGAGAAAGCCAGATACATACACACAGAATTATAGCGGACATGTATTTTATTTAAATGTAACACTCTCAAGCAAACATTTCCTTCTAAGATTGATTTTACCTTCTAAGGGCAGACACGTCTCCTGTATATGCAGCAAACAAAAGATTTATTACAGACTTCACCTGAAAGAAAGGAAAGGAAAAAAAATATTTACAAAGTTATTGGCACAGAGGGAAAATGTGTGGCTGATAACGTTATCCCCAAAAGTTTGTAACTTACATACTTACATTAAAAGGTGTGTCATTTTGCTGTCATTCTATTTATTACAGAGACTTCTGATGTTGGGGCAGGGATTTGGGGCAGGTTGGGGAGGGGGGGTTTGGAAGGAGATATACATTGTGAGAAATACCTAAAACCATTCTGTCAACCTGATTGGACCTTAAGGCCAATTTAGGATTAGACATATGCTATTCTTTTTTTTTTTGTATTATGTTTTTATATTCATGTAAGCCACTTTGAGTCACTATGGGCAAGTAGGCAGCAATATAAAATTGTCTAAAATAAATAAAATAAATAAACATTTTAGAAAGCCTGGACAACTCCAAAGCCACCCAACTGAGCTGTCCTCAAATTGCATTTAAAAGAGTGATACTTCTCAAAAGATCTTGCATATTCATAGATGGGTGTCCATTCTTTTGGCTTGTCTGGGCCTCACTGAGTGAAGAGGAATCGTCCTGGGTCACATATCAAATAAATACTTTCATTCATGTATATAAATCACACAATGATATTAAAAGTTTATGACCTTGTGGGACCACATTACTATCCCACAAGCTGTCTTGGGCCTCATGCAGCCCACAGGCGGCAGGTTGGAAATGCCTTCTATAGATGAACTTTGCCATAATTCCATCTGATTAGGTACAGAGCATTTCAGATATAGAGCTATGTATAAATTATACAAAGAAGTCAGGGCCGTGGTGGCTCATGTGGCAAGACGCTGGGCCTGCACACTGCTGAGATTGGCAACTCGGCGGCTCGATTCTCGTGAGCAAATAAACCGTGTAGAGACAAGAAAGGAGCCTCACCTGATTGCCTACCGGCATTCAGACATCCCACAGGTAAAGCTAACACCACCCGGAAAAATTTCTTTCACAGAAGCAGCCAGCCACCTTGGTGATCCCTGGCTAACACATGCCATACAAATAAACAAAGTAGTCATCCTTTGTTCACTTCTACCTTCCCATAAATATGAAAAAACAAAAGACAATACACTCTTCAAATACAAATTGTTTCCAGGAGAGGATGTAAACTTTAGCTCTAGAATTGTTGTTTTTTTATGGTGAAAACTCATCTACTTAACTTTGGCCATTTTGTGCTTCAAAATGATTTTATGATCTAAATTATGACAATATTTTTCCTTTCACAAAATAAAATATTTTATGCAAGTAGAGCTTCCCACCTTCAGCAGCTATTCCCATTCCCAGATAACATCCAGCAATGGCCTGGGCATTAAAAAAAGAAAATAACATGCTGAATCACCAAATATCTTTAAATGATCTTGTGAGAGTTCATTAACTTGTCTGAGAGCTTGCATAAGCTTGTGAAAATCAGTTGAGACCTTTGCTCCAGGTGAGAGATTTAAAAGCTTTATGTAGTATCAAGGTTGGAAAAATGGTCCGTGGAACTTCTTTGCAAGGTCAGAAACATCTGGTTTATTCATTTTTTATTTCACCTTTTAATATTTTTAAAAATAACTCAAGGAAGTGAACATACCTAATCCTCCTCCCTCAAATTTTCCTCATAACAACCTGTGAGGTAAATTGGGTTGACAGAGAGTGATTGGCCCAAAGACCCCAGTCAGCTATCATGTCTATGGTGGATCTTTCTTTCCTTCCCTTTTGTGAAGCTTTGTCCTTAATGCCAAATCACTCTCTGCTTCTCCTTGCACAGATAAAGCGACAGTTTCCTTTCTCCATATACAAAGAGACATGAAGCCATCTAGACTGAATGGAGGAGTTTGAGAATGAAAAAGACCAATTTTTCTGTGACTGATCTCATCTCCATTATTATATATTTAATAGAGTCTACTGAGATTGTCAAAGAAGCTACAATAGTTTCCATGAAAATCATGATCACGCAAATAAGCAATATCTATTTTTGCTAAACAAACGCATCAAACTCTATGGAGATTCTCAGTCATCTAGGTCATGGTTGTCCCAAAGGTGCTTTTTCAAAAGGCAAATGGACTTTCTGTTTTTTCTTCAAAGACATTTCACTTCTCATCCAAGAAGCTTATTCAGCTGAAGTTGCCTATCTCCCCCAATGTGGAGACAAGAGAGGCTGGAAGGAATTCTGCCCCAGACTTCCTTATGATGAGGAAGCTGGTCTTTTTTCTGGCATTTGAACAAAATGCTACATGCATTGCTGTCAAATTGCCAGTTGTTATGGCCTGCATTCAGTTCCTATCATAAACTATTTGAAGCTCCTAAACAGCTCAGTTCTTTGTCTTATACCTCATATACTGAAGAATTTGCAACCATGAATGAGATCCAAGGATGTGGGAAATTAGTCACTACCAAAGTCAGATGTATGTGTAAACATGATTCAAAATGTGGCTTATTTATTTGGATGGGCGATAAAAAGTCCTTGACCATTTTTCCTTAGATACCCAAAGTCAATGAAAAATTAGTACAAGCATATGAAATAACAATACATTCACACAAAGGTTCAGTGTTTCCCAGAAAGCAAGCTAATTAAAATAATCTTGGCCCAGTATTTCAACCTTTTCTAACCTTCTGGAATAGCAACCTAGTAGCTTTAGTTACATTGCTCAGAGAACAGAAGCTATAAAAAGTTGAAGTTTCTATGAAACATGAATCTTACAAGATTATAATAAAAATAATAATAAAATAATTATCTCATCTAGGACATTTATAAAATAATGTTTTACAAATCCATAATGATAAATTCAAACCAACCAGCAATACTAAACATGCTATGAAAGTCTAAGCTATAAAAGGAGGCAGGTTTTGAATATCATTATTTGAAAACTCTGGATTAAATTTTTCTTAAATTAATGTTAGTTAGTTCAACTGAAGTGGCAGTCAGAAATGCATTTACCTCTCAAAATCAGAATATGTATATGCACAAAAAGGAATTCAAAAAGATACGGAAAGTAACACATTAAAACAAGAAATTGATACAAGAGTTATTGAAGCATGATATACAAAGTCAATCAGCAAGTTTATTTTCTTGTTTTTTCAATATATCTCTTAATATCATTATGATATAATTACTGTAGATTTTTTGAAAAAACTTAATGGCTGTTATAAAGTGATGGAGGCTAGAAGATAGGTGGCTATATAAATTTTTTAAAATAAAACAGAAATAAATAAGGCAGACTACATTGATCCAAGAAAATACTAGTTTCTTCTGTTACTTCCTTCCAAGAAGCTGCTCAGATATTCTCAAATGAATACAGTGGTACCTTGGTAGTCATTGTTAAATGGTTCCCGGAGGCATGACAAGTACCAGAAATGACGAGTACCAAACAAACCACATGACTTAATATATGACCTTTTGTTTCAGACAAAAGTGTACCAAGTCACGAGGCAGTCTTCACTGACAAGTTCCAACTTGTATGTCAAGTACCAAATGATGAGTACTGGAACAAAATGTTCATGTCAAAATGAGTCCAGTACTAAATTTAATGAGTTTTAAAGCCACTGAATATCAAGGTATGACTGTAATTTCTGATGTGGTCAGCTAGTCTTCATAAAGTCTTTAGAACACAAACTTCCCTGTTAGGTTCAAATGAATTATCCTTTTCTTTGCCCCAATCTGAAGTTCTACACAGATAAAAGGAAATAACTAGAATGGATTTGTCTTTCTTAAAGATGAATTACTTGTCTAACAATTTAATGTCTGCCATCTCAGCCATTTAACCTTTGCTTTGCTTTCTTGCCAACTCCTCTTTTGGCTCTTAGAAAATGTTCCAGTCCTTTAGATTTCAGATTAAACACAGAAACTAGATTTTCCATTTCATCACTCTGTCAAATGAAGGGAAGCAAAACAAATAAATGTCTGATTAGAGGGATTTATACCTATCTCACAGACTGGTGTAGCGTTCACTAGAATTTTCTTGATACAAAGGAATCCTAATCCATGCCAAATATTTAATGTTAATAAGAAAGTATGTTGTTCCTGAACATTCATTCTCTAAAAATTTATAATTTGTCCCAATTAACTAAATTCATCGAGCAAGAACATACTGTTGTTTTGGGCTGGGGCACTTTTGGGAATTCTGAAATGATCTGGTGGCTCTGATTCCAAAATGGCTGCTGTGAGCGGCTTTACCTATTCACAAAACAATTGGGATGTAAGTGTAGTGAATCACTTATCAGAAAGCAAGCTAGCTCCTCAGGAGCTCCTCAGCAACACAAGTGGGAAGAGGTTTTTGCAGGAAGGAACAAAACAACGAAGATGATAGCCATGGCCATGCAGTCAAAGTTCTTACTCTGTTTAACATATGTTGCATGCACAATATATGTAAAAAAGTGGCAGAGTTTCAATTGTGTGGTTTCAGCTTTCTTGACTTTGTTGACTCCTTCACGGATGCTTGTAAGCCACCTCCTTGGGTTCCAAAAGCATTCTTGTAAATCAACACAGTGTGAAGTGACTGTTTGTTTTGCAGACTCCAATTTCCCTTGTTTAAAGAATAAAAAGTCTCCTTTGGAAACTAAAACCAAACAGGACAACAAAGCAGGCCATAGCCTCACTTTGCTTATCCCTGTCTGCTATATGCTGCACACCCTTAATTTTCTTCCAGGTAGAACTGGGAAAATAGGGACTGGCTCTAACTAAAATGGTGGCCTTTTCAAAGGCATCACTTTCACAAAACCATCCGCATTTCAGTGGCATCTGAAGCTCACATAACAATTCATAAGCTGTTAAGTGATCTAATGTTCACTAAATGAACTCCATTGGGAGCAAGCAACCAAAAGTAGAAAATGCTCCAACAGCTGATGCCCTCTCAAGGATTTTGCAATTTGCTATTATTAACAGGAGATGCCTTCCATAATCCAGCTCAAAGTGGGATTAACTCAGATATGCAAAGAATAGATCCAATCCTTTCTGAGATGAATGTGTTTCCTGTGGAGCTGGACTAAAGGGTCAGCTATGAATATTCCACATTTGTAATTGTCTCTCCATCCCAGTGAATAAAGGCAATCCCCAAGAATTCCAGGATACTAATCAGCAATACCATACCTACTTTGGGCTTCTTTAAAGAAAGAGGGAAAGAATTTATCTTCTAGTGCATTTAATAACCTGGGTTAAATTTCATCCATGCTTGGAGTCAGAGTAGCTAAAAACACCTTGCTAGCCTAACATTCAGCTTCTTCATGTGTGTATTTGTTTGTAAGGCTGCAAAGATTGGGACGAAGAAAACAGGAAAACCTTTGCTGCCTGTTCATTGAAGGCCAATGACTTCATCCAAAAGGCTTTTGGGGTCTATTTCCCCCACCCCCCTCCATTGTTTGAATGGGCTGCCTAAAGCACGGATTTGCGCACACTATCTCTTCATTCCTGGACTGTTTAGTTGGGGAAGCTGAATGAATGCTAAACCAGGAACTGTTCCTGAGCCCTTTCAAGTGGTTTGGTGGGATTCTGACATTCTGCTGGCCTGGGGACATCCATTCAGAGGCTCTCAATAAGGGCTGTGAATCTGATTTTCCCCCTCAGTTTCCCTACAAATGTGCTATCGCTTTAAAATGCTGTTGGGTGGGTGGGAGACTTTTGGCTGCACTAATCAGGAGGAAATATTGTGGAAGCAGATATTCAGAATTTGTTGGAAAATCTGGGTTTTTGTTTTGTTTTGTTTGATAATTAGTTTGAAATTAAGTTTGTCTAGCATTTATCTGTGCAGACTAGTCAGAAAATAAGAAAAAGTTAATTAGCTCTCTGTGGTTTTAATAAAGTGTTGCAAATAGAAAGCCAGTTGAAGAGTTGCAATAGAATCAGTCACAGTAGATTATAGAGCTATTTCTGGCCTTCAGTCCAATAAGATTAATGAAAGTAGAGCAGAGTTTCTGGAAGCCAAGAATATCTGACAGGAAGATGAGATTGCAACATTTTTTATTTCTAAATCTCTTGGATGTCCTGCTAGTTATTAAGGCCAGAAGATAGTAGTTTTTTTTCTTGCTCATTCTAAACTTCTCTTGAGAACTGATGAACTACTGATGAAAGAATGAAGATGGTATCTTTTAGAGGGGCAAGCCCCTATTTATTCATATAAAGAAGCTCCATCCTCATGTGTGTCTGCTTCATCAGTTAGAATGAAAGCTGTTACTATTACAAACTTCAGGAATCATATCATAGGAATTAATATAGTACTTGAGACTTCTGCTCAGGTTACTCTTAAAACTTTGTTTGAGCCAAGTGACTAGAGAAGTTCCTGTCTTATCCATATGTACAATGGAAGAAGGCAGGTGACCATTTCTGGTGGCCTTTCCCCTTCTACAGAAGTCTGGCTTTTCCAGAGGCTCTTTGGAATTTAAGCAGCTAAGTAAAATCTGGGTCATTAATAGTGATACAGTTCTGCCCTGTTATTGTTAATTTGATCTTCATTACATATACTCAGAATCATCAAGAGGAAAAAGTCAGGTTGAATTTCAAGGGTATCAACAATTGCCACTATTGATGCAGAATGTCTGCACCCAAAAATAACTACATGGGAACTGAAGAAAAAATATTCTTGATTTTAATATCCAACAGGGGATCTCTCAATCAGGTGTAAAATGTCCCCCAGTCTAGGAAGATTTTCTCCCTTCCCCTTTTATTGGCTGACATCTTACCGATTTACCAAATTCAATCTCAGAAGGAATGTACACACTTTCAAAATCAAAAGAAGCTGAAGCCGATTGGTGCAGAAACTAAGTTCTTCTCTGAATGTCATTTTCCTAAGCTTGCCTAATGAATTTGTTTTCTGCAAAAAAGCTCTTTTTTCACTTAACTTGCTCTCTACCTTGTCCAGTTTTTCTTGTCCATCTAAAACAAGCCTGCTTGTAAAGAAAAGCAGGGAGCCAATGACAAATTAAAAATAACTGTGGGTCACAAAGAATGGAGTACAGATCAGCTGGTGCTACATTAGCGATGGAGCTGGCAGTGTTGTGATGAGACCTGGAAGAATTGGCAGTTTTTCAAGGCAGTAGACCCTTCTTGACAGTGCTGATGATTGGCAACAGTGGATTTATTTTTTAAAAGGCACTAGTTTTCCACACAAAGCTTCTTGGCAGGCCATGGTCTGATATTTGTGCAGACCTGATCTAGAGCTTTGATTGTTGAAGTCTAAGATCTCTATGGTTAGACTTTGGATTATGTTGCCTTGCAAATGGCTAATGGCAACTATTAAATAATGTATCATCGTTGGATTTCAGTTAATGCCTCTAGCTGCACATAGCCTTCAATACATTGCATTAATATAGTTTCACTTTTGGACTTTCTAAGTAAGAAATTATGTTTTACAATCTAAAATATCTGGTCCCAACAAAAAAGGTCATATATTATATAAGCTGCCATGGTTGCTATGTTTGTCTTCTGAGAAAACATTCCCTGGACAAAAGGGAGTCCCCCATTCAATCTGAATGGGTTCTTGTGCATTCTTGTTGTTTTATCTCCCAATACTGCCATCTTTATTGTTGTTTTAATTATCCATGATGATGTTATCCATCCGATCGTGTCTGACTCTTGGCAATTCTATGGGCCAGATCTCTCCACAACTTCTGATTTTGCACTGCTTTAACTATCCGTGTTGCTGTTATTCTTTTTGGCACATAGAATCTAACATTTTTGGGCAGCCATAGAAACAGCAATTTGAAATGAATACAAATAGCCTGTCGGCCAAACCACTGCCTGCCCTTGCTCTCAAAATAAGCAAAAGCTATTGCAAACAATATTGTATCTCCAATAATAACTGCAGATTTCAAATAACCCACTATTTAAACAGCATGTTAAAAAGAATATTTATGTCATCTGTCTTCTCAATGTATTTGAAATACAAGTCTCACTATTGTGAAGGTTTAGACAAAAGCATTTAAATATTTATCAGTGAACTACCAGCTAGAAGTCCAGGCCGGACAGCTACAGTAAAGTTGCCCTGTGGAATTTTTTTTAGGATTTGCTACTCTATTGTTTCTAAGCACCCTCTTTGACCTGCATTAAAGATGGCCCCATAAGCTGGAACAGCAAGACTTACAAAAATTTGCAGGTGGAGAAAGAATTACCATACATTTAGTTGAGGTGCAATTGAAGGTACTGTATATGGAGCAGGGATTCCAGGTTTTTTCAGTTTATCAATCTCTGCATGAAGTTTCAGGTTGTTCATCGACGCTCAAATATTTATATGAAAAGTTTAATAAAGAGTTTAATTACAAGTGCCACTAATAACAATAATAATTGACCCCTTGGACAGTGCCATTAACCCTTGTATTTCCAAAATCAACCACTCACTTTGGAGAATCTCACATTACAATGTGCAGTACAAAGCTTTTTTTCTCTGTATTTTGCTTCCAGAGCCTTGTGGTCTTTGAGTTGGTGCAGATTGTGATCTAATTGACTGGCAAGTCTGTTTGGATGCCATCAATGAATGGTTAATTCAAGGGCTACCTCACAACTCTAGTATAGTTGCACTGGATTCAAATTTGGTGAGGTAAGAATAGAGCGGTACTTTTGATTACTTGTCCTGTAGGGCTCTAATCTGACTTGTAGCTTACTAGGGAATTATTACAGGTGTATTAGGTAATATCATAAACACCTCCCTAAGAGAAAGCAAGAGAAGGCATACTTGAGGCAATTGTTAGTTCTCTTCCATAGCAGTTACATTGAATATTTCAGAGTCAGGAAATGATAAACCAATGTCTAAACATCTAAATGTTCATGGCTAGGTAAAGTGACAAGAGGGTTAGTCTTGTGAGCTGTGGGCAGGGCTGGAAAAGGCAGATTATCTTGATCCATTTCAAACTGATTTTGTGGGTTTCAGGACTGAAGAAGCCTTGGCTGACCTGATGGATAGTCTGTCTGAGTATCTACAGAAGAATTGGTAACTCTAATTTTCTCAACAGCTTTCAATGTCATTGACCATGCTATCCTTCCAGACTACCTGAAAGATTTCAAAGTAAGAGAAGGTATTGCTTTGAGTGTTTCCATTTCTATCTTTCAGGGTGAAATTTGTTTTAAACAGGCACTAAGATGTTGTCCCTCAGAGCTTCATTTTGTCTCAAATGGTACTTAAGTTTCTACAAGAAAACCATGAGCTTAGTCAGAGTGTTGTCAATATGCAGATGACAACCCAATCTATTTCTCTGTCATGTGCCTCCCTGAATACCTATTTATCTGGAGTCAATAATGAAGGGGATGAAACTGGAATTAGATTCAGAGATGCTCCCTGGGAAGCCATAGTTTGTGGTGAAATAAACTGCAAATTACCTTTAAAAGCTATAAAGTTTGGACTCAGGCTACTTCAATGCTTCTTTCCATGACACCTCCTCCCTCCTTGGAAATTATTGTTCTTTATCCAAAAGTATGTATGTCTTTTAATCAAGCTGTTAGCTTACAGAGAATGTGACAAATGTAGTATATCATTAAACTTCTCAGGACAGGGATCTTGGATGCAATTTTTAAAAAGATGATCTTTAGTTCATTACCCAAGGTAAATACAGATAATCCTCACTTAACAACTGCCTTGTTAAAATGGATAATGGATAATTTTACGACTGGTCCTCACACTTATTGTCATTATAGCATCTCCAGTTACATTATTGAGATTTGGGTGCTTTGCAACCCATGTAGTTATAATTCTCACAATGTCCTGTGAGCACATGAGCACATTTGTATTCTTCACAACCAGTTTCCAACAAGTAGTCAATGGAAAAGCTGGCAGTAAAATAGCAAGTCACACTCATGTGATGTCTTGCTCAATGACATCACTTAGCAATGAAATTGCCTCTCCCAAGAGCAACCTGTAATGCCTTTTTCTCTTTGACTAAATACAAGATTATTACAGGTTCAAAGATGCTAAAATCATTTCAAAAGATTTAAGCAATAGATTATCATAGCATACCCATCACACAATTAAGTAACTAATCTAATATGAATATCTAATCAGAACAAGTGCCTGAGAATAAGAATGAGCTTTCCTTTTCAGATTCCTGAAATAGCTCTGTATAACTTCTTTTCCTTAATCCCATTATTCACTTAGATGTATCTATTTCACATTTGACAGATGGTCAAAAAGATATAACCTGAATTACCTCAATAAACAAAAATGGCAAAGCATGTCTTTTTTTGACTATATTTTTATCAAAGTATATGTTCTTCAAGTCAATATACATTCCTGAGCATCTCTTCGTGGCTTTTTTTACAGCCATTAATTTCTGCAGATCTGCCCAGAAATACATAGTATATTTACGTTTGACAATCCCCTCCCTTGTCATGTTTAGGAAATGGTTAAAAACCCGGTTGTTCTCCCAGCCCTTGTGTTAGAGTAGATTATGAGGGTGTGGGGTCTTTTTCATTGTTTATTATATCTGTTGAACAGACCAGAGGACTATTTTTCTGTTCAGCCAGATCCTTTTTTATTGTATCTCTGAATGTCCTTTTTACTTGCAACCCACCCAGAGTCTTCAAGATCTTAGATGGCCTCTAAGTCTGGAAATGAATAAAAATAACATCTGAAAATAATTTGTATTTATCATCCCTCTTTAATTTCACTAGTGTGGTATTATTTGACGTGAGGCAAAGAAATATAGGATGCTCTCTCTCATACCAAAATCTTTTCTGCATTTCACATAAAGCATGCGAATAAATGCTAAGATTATAGTATTCATCTTATGAATATTGTCTATCAGTTAGGGTCCCTGTTCCCTCCCCCACCCACACACACACCCCGTCACCCTGCCTTCTGTTTGAAACTATCTGAGGAGGTTTCCCAGTATTATTTCATCTCCCAATTTAGGAGTGAGCCTTTTTTAGCTATGAAATTCTTGTAACATATACTATATCAAGTTCAGGGTGTGGGTGTCCAGTGTGCTAAAAATGTCAGAGGATGGCTACAGTGTTAAAAAAAAATATGAATGGAGCTTCAATTGCACTATAGTGCAAATACTTTTAAAAAGACAAGAACAGACTTTTTAAAAACAAATTCTTAATTTGTTTCCATTGGTTTTAATACGTTTGATTTTACTTTTTTGTTTTCATTTTACTGTATATTATAGATACTCCAGTTGCCAGTGTTTTAATAAACTTAATAAATGTTCAGTGAGTGTTTATGTGAGGATATGTACAATTAACTATGGTCTTGTGCTATAGTTAAAATAAAGTCATTCAAATGATTGTTATTATGTGCAAATAGTCCTAATGCATGCATACTTGTTCAAGCTTTTTCTTCTGCAGACATTTATATTTCCTCTGTGAACATCTTCAGGAAAAGCTTATCTCTTGAATAGGTCAGCAAGGTCTCTCCAGAGAACTCAAGTGCTGATCAGTCCCAATTTTTGTATGCCTAAAGAATGCCCTGAAGAATTACTTCATGTAAATATGACAAAATATCCTGAAAATAACATATGTAAATGAGCTAAGTTTTTATATAGGTCTGCAGCATAAGAACAAGTGTCCCTTTAGCTGAAGGGAAAATGCATAATTATTTTGTGGTACCAAACAGGATAACCAGTTTCTTTCATATTAATGGGAGGCAAAGTAAGCAAGTTGTTGATTATTAAACACACAGACAAAGGCAAAGTTATTACTTTACATACAGTTTCAACATTAAATTTTATGGAAAGCTGGAAGGATAACTGTGATTTAAAATACTTCCATATAGAAAGACCAAAAAAATGTACCAAACCTCTTAAATCAAAACCAGGAATTTAAGAAATTATGTAAAGAAACTAAGGTCAAAGATAGTACATGAGGAATTCATGGTGATACTGCAAAAATTCACTGTTTACTCTGTTTGGAAAACAAGCTTGGTCCAGATTATAATGGCCAGCTATGTTATAAATCAAGTGCTATTTCCTGAAATAATTATTTTCTAGTTTGAAACCTAAAAAGAGTATTTACAAGTCTGTATATGTAATTAGGATTCAGCAGAAGATAGATCAAACCCAGTTCATTCGTAACATAAAGACCTGACTAGGTTGTTGTTGTGATGAGCAAGTTTGGTCCATTGCCTCAATTTAACTTGCAAATATTTTTATACTTATACTCGCTTTCTCATACCAAGATCATAATATGAACTCTCATGACTCTAGGAGTGTTTATTTTATACATGTGTGATGATTTGGGAGAGAGGAGAATGAATTTCCTAACAGAACAACTACCTACTTGCAGTTTAAAGCAATTTCATGAAAATACAGTAACTAAGCATATATATTATCAGCATGCATATAACAAGGTACATGAGAATTATCAGGG
Source organism: Myanophis thanlyinensis (assembly GCA_017656035.1). NCBI lineage: Eukaryota > Metazoa > Chordata > Lepidosauria > Squamata > Homalopsidae > Myanophis > Myanophis thanlyinensis. The sequence goes on along the minus strand of JAEANM010002376.1, from coordinate 9,998 downwards.
AGAAAAATGTTCTCTGAAAGCACTATCTCATAATTATGACTCCAATTCACAGTAAATTTCCCCAATTGAAGCTCCTTAGATGAGAAGTGAAAAGTTTTTTTTAAAAAACTAAGAAAATCAAATTGCCTTTTGAAGAGCACCTTTGGGTTTCCCTGAAATTATTTAAATGGTTTTGTGCTTTCAATAAATGTTGGTTCATTTCTTCAGCAGCTGAATTTGTACACTTTGTTTGCCTCTGTGTTTAAAGTCCCACCTAATTCTAAAGAATACAGAAAAGAATTGTTTGAAAAACATAAATGCCTGGTGGCAAGTGATGGCATTAATCAGGTTAATTCAATTTTTGAGACCACATAAAGGAATACAATTTCGTTAGCCAGAAGTTATTTACTGCTGTCTATACTAGCATTTTGACAAAGATAAATGTAAAATAAAATCAAAAGAACAGCTAGAAATAGAAGAATATACATGTCAATTGTTTTCTTATGTACAGTAATTAGAAAGATTTAAAATAGATAAAATAACTTTTGGTTTTGAATACTGTAAGACTGAATTTGAAACAGAAATGTGTACAAACAACAAACATGTTATTGATAAAATGTATAAACTTCTATTAAACTTTGAAATAAAAAGAACAAATGAAAGAATGTATGGTAAAATGGGTTAAACAGGTATGCCCAACCCATGGCCTGCATTTGGTCCTGGACAACTAGTAATGCAGCACAAGAAAATAAAAAAAATATTTTAAAAATAAAGGAAATCTGTTATTTACATACATTAACTAGATTGCATATTTTATTTGCGACCCCTAGTCATTCAATGCAGCCCAGACAAGCCAAAAGGTTGGACATCCATGAGCTAAACATTTTGATTCTAACTTCTAATGCACAAATGGAACAATGGGGTAATATGTGGCTTAAAAAGAATTTTTATAAAATGATGTATTGTTGATACTGTAAACGTTACTTTAAAAATGTATAGAATGTATAAAGGTACTATGAATTTATGCTGGAAATGTAAATATAAGAAGGGACATTTTATCATGCAGTGCAAAAAAACTATAAAATTTTGGACTCAATTATATATATTAACTATGGAAGATTTTAAAGATTAATATGCAATTGAAATGAATTTTTCTTTGGGGACCAATTGATTAATATCTGAAGAAAAACTTGGGAGTCTGTTTTTTATATATGACAACTGCAGCAAGATTATTATATTCACAAAGGTGGAAAGAATCAATTTTACTCACAATAGAAGAATAGATGGTGAAAATGATGGAACTGGCTGAGGTGGCCAAATTGATAGTTTTAATTAGAGACAAAATATTGTCTAAGCTGACTGGAAACTCCTTACTGACTTTTTGTGTAAAACAGAAAAATGAAATTATATGGTTTTCATAATTAGGAAAAAAAATATAGAAAAATGTACGAGTAAGATGTTAATTTACATTTATAACTGTTGCAAAAGAAAACCATTTCTTTCTTTTTTTGCACTTTTATCTGTGTCTTTTTCTCTTCCTTTATTCTGAACACCAGCTCTGGTTAATTTTTTCTTTAAAAATTTAATAAAGATATTTAGAGATATATATTGCTGTTGGTAATTTAAGCAAGAATCAAATTTATGTAGCAGCATGTACCTTAAACAGTTAGAGATATAATGGGCAAGCAATATCTAGACATGACCTTCTACATTGCACTTGGAACAGCATAAATAATTAAAGCAACAATGACCTCACTCAGTGCAAAAGTTTAAGAAATATTCATTTGTTTATCCTAACTAAATTTTCTTGGGGGAAAGAGTTCTAGAGTTTTGTTTCCCCTTTTCTGTTTAATTATGTCCAATTTTTGGAGATTGGATAAGTTGCTGTAGTCTTCTTGGCAAAGTATTTTTTCAGAGGTGATTTGCCACCGTCTCCTAGTGCTGAGGAAATGACTGGCCCAAAGTCTCCCAATTGGCTTTGTGCCTAACATAGGGCTAGAATTTACTGTCTCCCAATTTTAAGTCTGATGCCTTAACCATTACATCACACCAGATATTTCTTTGTGCTTATAACATTTCATAAATACCTCCTCATTGTAAAAAATAACTAATTCAAGAAAGCAAAGTAACAAATAATTAAACTAATATATATTAAATTCAAGTATTTATTGAAATAAAGGGAGTAATATCACAAAATACTGTCATAATTGATATTGCCTTCTTAGTAATAAACTGCATAGAAATTCCTGGATAAGTGGGTAGAGGATTGTAATCTCAATGACATGTATGAATCAAGACATGAAAGAGAAAAGATATAGTTGCTACAAGGTGGTTATGTTACCTTCTATCAAAAGAATCATACTCTGTCTATATACAAAATATATAGGCACATGAAATCTTTAAAAAAAAATTTACAAAGGGAAACTCACTGCCAAAAAGAGAAAATCAGCTATTGGAACCAGTAGATTAAAAACAAAAGACACTTATCCATGAAAGATTAGCTCTTACCTATTCATGCAAATGCCTTTGATAAATCATATATTAGAAAGATAGTCTAAAGCAGGGTGTCAAACTCAATTTCATTGAAGGCTGCATCAGAGTTGTGTTTGACCTCGGGGGGGCTGTGGTGGACGTAGTCAGGGTGGGCATGGCCAGTTTAAGGTCACTTGTGTTGGGGCATCTGTGGTGGCCTGAGCTCTCTGCCAGTGAAAATGGTCTCCTGAGCTATGTTTTCACTGGTAGAAGCACAGCAAGCCGGTCCTTCACTGTTTCCAGGCTGGCCCTATGGGCCAGATCTAAGCACCCCATGGGCCGGATCCAGCACATAGGCCTTGAGTATGACACTCCTGGCCTAAAGTTTGTGCATTTGGTCTCAGAAATGTATGAATTAAGATCAATATATAGATTTAGATATAAAGTGTTCATTTTTCCTTGAGCATTATGATAGTATAGGAGTATGAGTGTGAGTGTGTAAGTAAATATATGCTTCTCTAATCCTCTGCAAGAATATTTTTCTTTGCCTGGACAAGCTATGCTTCAAACATTCTGCTCATGCCCAGGGAACAGCAGCAGTAGTGGGGATGGGAAGTTTTGCACCTAGCAAGATCATGCTATACTACAGGCCCAAACAAATGTTTTTTCAAGTCACCTTCCAAAGCTGATGGAAGGTGTCAAGATAAGAAAGGCAGCATGCACTGCCAAAAGAAAAACAAAAATCAGTTCAATTTATATAAAATACCCCAAATCTATAATGTATTCAAATAATAAGTGGGCCTTCATCTTTAGCCATTTTTATTCAAAATCATTACAAGACTGCTTTTCATTCTCAGAATCAAATTATGGCTTATATTGTATACAAAAAAGAACAAAAATGCAAAATAATCTGCTTAAAATAAAAATTTATTATAATACAAAGTGTATGGGCTCAAAGTACATAAATAACATACAATTTAAATGAAAAATTGGAACACATAACAAATCATTTAAACTGTGGAGGGAAAAATCATAAAAAGATGATGAAACAAAGTTTAAATACATTGTATTTTTAATAAAATATTAAGTATGCCAAAGGACAGAGTGGAGAATACAAGATAAATGTTTGAAAATGAAGAACTGATACTGCTATGAACACAAATGCATTAAGATATACTAATTACAGATTAAACACAGTAATATTCTGTCAATTTTTGAGGCCTTGCCCTTAAAGTTGATTTCTCCTGGAATGTAGTTATTTCTCTGGTGGATATAATTTAGAAAACTCTAAACTGAAAGATGGAAAATGTTTCAGATCTGAACTCCTCTGAATTCAAAACACCCCATATCAAGTTTGAAACAGATTGTTTTAATAATTTAGAGAGTCTTTCAAGTTTAAAATAGAGTATTTTAACTTTAAACTCAGAGGTGTTTTCTCATTTCAAAAAAAAAAACCCAGAACTTATTTTTTATCACCATTCCCTTCATTGGTTACTTTTAGCCAGGTCATCTACAGTGAGCGCTATGAGAGCAGAATTTTAGTAACATCAGATGGCCCAATCATTTGCCCATCTTAGTCCGATGTAATGTCCACATTTTATTAATTCTTGGTTGTTTTCTCACTTTTTAAAATTGTCTCTTAATATAGTGTATTGTTAATTTTTTCCTGGTTTTGGCCTTGGACCATAAATAACATTTTGATAGTTTGAGGCTAAAAATACCCCCCCTCCCAAATTACCATGCCTTTTAAAACAAGGACTCATAAATTATTTTACTAAAGCAAAATACAAAAGCAACAAGTTAAAAATTTTATGGGGGCAAGCAATATGTCAGTATAAATTTGATTCTGTTTAAAAGCAGTTTTCTGCAAAAATTACACTAGTATGAAGACATGGCTCAAAACCAACCAATCAGATCAGCTTCACCTTTATCAATCTGTCTGGATCACTTCCAATCCAATCACATGATAATTTGGACATAGCAGTCATTATAATATGGATACTTTTCTAAGATCACGAGTTGTAGAGATTGATAAATCACAACTTCTTTAAATGTAACTTAGCACTGTAGTTTTGTTTCCTATATTCCTCAGTGCTTCAAGAGCACATTCTAGTGCTGGTATTGACCAAACTTTCCTCATCATGTAGATCAAATTTCCAGATGGCATAAAATGGCCACCACCCAGGATGTGAGAAGGAGATTGCAAAATCTGGACAGGCTGGAGGACTGGGCTGAAATGAACAAAATACCCTTCAATAGTGAAAAATATAGATTATGTTCGGGGAATAAAAATGCAGAGCACATATACACAATGGGGGATTCATGGCTTAGAAGAACCCCGTCAAAAAGGGCTTAGGCATGGTAACTGAAAACAAGATGAACATGAGACAACAGTGTGAGACAGTTGTTACAATGGCCAAGGTAAGTCTGGGTACATTAGAAGAATTGTACCCAAGACACACGACATCCTTGTTCTCCTCTACTCCGCAATCGTAGCAACCCAATCTGACTACTGTGCATAAATCTCGGCATCATATTTCCAGGATACTGAGAGGCTCAAACATGTTAAGAGGAGAACAACAAAAGGTAACAATGTAAGGAATGGAGGGCATTCCTATTAGGACAGGCTCAAGCAGGAATACTCTAGATTGCTTTATGAAAGATGGTCCTCTGCCACAAAAATCAGGAATAGGTAGAAGTTGCACTTCCAACTGTTATTTAAATAGAAAAATTCCTGAAAATAAAATGTATACAATAATGGAATGGTCTGCCTATGAAGGTTATGAGCTCTTAGTCAGACAGCCCTCTTTCAAGGATCTTGGAACTACATACTCCAGAGACCTGGACTACAGGATCCTTCTCATCCCTTCCAAATCTATCATGCTATGAATAGAAAAACTTTGCTGCTTCCACGTTACTGATTTATAATTTCCCCAAACAAAGGCAGTATTACTCATTGTAAGGAATGTTGAAGTTATAATTCAGCAACACCTAAAGGATTCACAGATTCCCCACTCCTGGCTTAGAACATGCTAATATTATTTTCCTTCCTATTTTTTTTCCTGGGATATTCAGTAGACTAAGTAAGGAAAAACCACCAATACCATAGCTATGTTGATTTTTTTAAGCCAGTAAATAATACTGAGCTTGAGTACAAATTTTCATTGGCAGAAGAAAATATTGTTGAATAAAGCCTTGTCAGAAAATATAGAAAGAATCTGACATGAGAATAGATACCACTTATTATATGAGTGTATTGAATATTTACTCATATCAAGACTGTTGGGCCATATAACACCGCATTATCTATATTGAGTGTTATTTGTTTTTTAACCTGAGGACCTTCCGGCATGCATTAAAAACCTATCTGTTCCAACAGGCCGGTCTGACCTAGTACTAATTAGTTGGGTTTTCTTTAATTGGTTTTAAATTTTTAACATTTTAAATTTTAAATTTTTTAAATTTTGAATTAGGTTTTAAATCTTAATTTTGATATCAGTCACCCAATTTAATTTAATTTTGTTTTAAATTGTTGTCTATTGTTGTGTTTTTAGATGACTGTACACCGCCTCAAGTCCTTCGGGAGAGAGGCGGTATAAAAGTTTAAATAATAAATAAAATAAAATAAATAAACCAAATGATATCCACTTTAATCTAGTGGTTAAGGCAACAGGCTGGAAACCAGGAAACTAAAATACTAATCCTGTTTTAGGAATGAAAACATAAGTCTGACATAGTAATTCATATTTTTCTTAATTGACAGAGGAAAGCTATACTTCAATAGCACAATATAGGTTTCTAACACAGAACCAACTTTATTGAAATTCTGAGCCATGAAGACATGGATAGCATATAAATTTAATAAATAAATGGAGTTTTTTGGCAGTGGATTCTGAGCATATCCTTACCTCATCTACAGTTGGGCGCTAATTTTCTAGGATTGTAGGCTACTGAAATAGCAAATGACTGATTAGTGATTAGCCTTTGTACCTGATTTTTGATGCTTAAACAAATCAAACAATCATTCTTTTCAGAAGCTGAAGGCTCAATAGAAATACATTTTTCTAACATGCTACTAGATTTAGTATAAGGAATCAATCTCCTACAAAGAAATAGTTTAATATGTATAAAATATTATATTAATGTAAGTTTTTTAGTTTAGAAAAGTAAAAGGGGATAAAAATAAAGAGAGTATAAAAATCAATGAAGTAAAAGCTTTATTTCTTCCTCTTTATAGTATCAGAAACCAAGATCACCAATCACACAAGGAAGTGATTCCTCACAGAGCACTTGTATCATGGGATTTATTTCTTAAGATATAAGGATGGTCATAAACTTGTTCGAATTTTAAAAATCAGTTAGAAACATGCATGAAGAATGGATGCTAATAAACATGCATGATTAGCTGGATGCTAATCCTAATGGCTATACACACTCCCTTCTATATCAGAAGTAGGATGACTTACAATATTAACTGCTGGTGAAAAACAGCAAAGGTATACTAAGTGGCCATTGAAAAAGCAGAATCCTAGAATTAGATTTTTTGTCTAATCCAACATGACTTTCTTACCTTATATAGTAACATACTGATATTTTTACTCATTGGTAAATAAGTTTAAATAAATTGGTAAATAAGTTTACCAATACACTTTATATAAAAATTGTGAATTCTTTTGTCAGTCTTGCAAAACAGTATATGTATAGCTAACTTCATTTACCTTCAGTTACACTGAAATTAACTGAATTTAATTGGAATAAATGGGATCAAGTTTTACACTGTTCATGAAAAAGACAAAAGGTAATTTTTAGAATATATTAACAATAAAAATAAATATCTACTTATGATCCAGGACTTAAATTTTCCTATATCTTTGGCTCTCATGCTCTTGGCTAACAATTATGCTTATTTGCATTTTAATTGCATTGCAATATTACTCACTTTTACAGCACCCCTTAAAATTCCCATTTTACAATTCATTCCTTAAGTATGATACAAGTTTAAATAGTACACATAAGTTTTGTTTCAAATTGCTTTGTGAAAAAAAATTAGTAAAGCAATTAGTATAAAATTATTGGCATACCAATTTGGGGTGTCTCAAGCATATTTACAACCCACTGAAATCAAAATAATAAATCTAAAATCTAGACAAACCAGAGTGTAATCTAGACAAACTGGAGTGTGTTTAAAAATGAAATAAAACTCTCTGAAACTAGAGCCCAGTGCACTAGTTTTGTTCTCCCCGACCTTCCATTCTATACACTACAGTTGTGGAGATGTCCTCATTTGATTCAGGTGACACTTTTTTCCACACAGTCTCTTTTAATGCAAGTTCGTGCTGAAGACTCTCATAGTCCAGTGGTCCAAAGGAATGCTAATTGTTTAAGCAACATATAGTATATATTAAATTACCAATGAAATAAAACATTCTAGCATTATTTTTATTTATCAATTAGCACTTGCTGATTCTCAGAGATCTCTCTCAACCTGACATTATTATGCTACACACTTTTTAATTTCAAACCATTAGTAAATAATTTATTTAATTTGGTGAAAAGGAAGAAAGACTCCTTTAACCTATTTCATTCATAACAGGATGCTGATTGTATTAATTAGCCGTAAAGCAACTTTCATATTAAAGTAGAATTCCTGAGGTTCTATTAATTACTAAGTTGCTAACAGCACTCCTACAATACAGCTTCTCCCAATTTAATTCGAATTGGACAATCCAGCCTGCCCTTTTAGATAAGGATGGTTTCAAACTGTTATGGCAATAATTATTTATGCCAATATGTGTTAGAGAAATGAGTAAAGGAATGAAATATGTTAACTGTACAAGGCCAAAATTCTATGCTCTTAATATTTTTCCCAATCCAAACTCGATCCAAGGGGCAAAACATAAAAATTGTCTGTGAACTTATGCATTCTACAGTGCAAATGGAATTTCAAAGTCTAAGTAATGACTACTGCTGGTATTTTGAATGGTATTAATGCCATTCAAACACAGATTTCTTCTCAATGAGGATCAGAGCCATGGTCAGAACAATAAGGTGACTGACATGTTTGAAAGTTAATACAAAGCTCTGTATCTCAGGAAATACATTTTTTTTAAAAAGGTTGGCTAAGAAGCCTCTCAGCAACAAGCAAGAGATTACCCACTGCTACTCTGAGAGTCAAGAACAGTATTGGAGATATTTTCTCACTAATATGTGGATCAAACGTGTTACCAAAATAAAAGTAATCTGTATTAAATATACATTTTTATTTTTCTTATAAGATCAAAATCTGTAACAAAGAACTTTGTCCCATAATTTTTATGAAGTGAAAATATACCACTGACTATGCTAGCTCTACATCATGGCATTTTATCCAGGATGATTTTAAGACCATCTAGAAAGGATACACGACCTGTTCTCAGATTTTGAGGATAGTTTAAATATACTACGCTCAGGTATGTTATATAATACCAATTATTTCACTAAACTAAATTTCAGTCAAATGCTGCATTATTTACTAGACAGGTAGTCTTCAATTAGAAGTTATGGAAGACCACCCCAGATCCTACTTATAACCAGGTTTCAAAGTTGCAACACAACTGCATTTTGGCTGTTTGGCAACTGGCCCACATTCACAGCCGTTTGCAGTGTCCTGCAGTTATATGACCACAATTTATTTATTTTATTTATTTTATTTATATTTATTTTATTAAATTTATATACCGCCCCATCTCTGCAAGGACTCGGGGCGGTTCACAGCAAATAAAAACACAATATATGATTCTAAAAACCATTTTAAAAACATTAAACTGCTTCCAGTTTCTAGCAAAAAAAAAATGTCCATTGGGTACTTAATAGCCATAGCATATGCTTAATGACCATGGCATTTACTTAACAACTGCCACAAAAAAGGTTGTAAAATTGGGTGCAGTCGCACAATAGATCCCTTAATGACTGGCCTGACTTACAACCATAAATTTGACTCAATCATGCTTTATAAGTCGAGGTAAGTTAAGCAAACCAGTAAAATCCAGTGAATAATGTAATATATCTTGGCATTTAGTAGTTAGTTCTAGGTGTACCAGATGTGGTCTGAATTGTATCTGAACACTCACAACTCAGAGTATTGATGTAATACATGTCATTGACCAATCCTATTTGGACTTTGCTATGCATAATGTACATGTTATACATTAATTTTATAAAATACTTTCAACTTACACGTTGATCACCACCTTCCCTCCGAGGATCAAGCTTCTTTGCAAAATGTCTCAGGTTATCATAATTATGAAAGTTGCACAAAGAAACCAGTTCCTGCAATAATAAAAACATCATTGTGTTATATTTATACTCATATATACGGACCTTCCGGTGCGCACTAAAAACCTTTTTGTTCCAACAAGCCGGTCTGGCCTAGTACTGTCGGTTGGGGGTTTTAACTTGGTTTTAATTGATTTTTATTTGGCTTATTGGCTTGTATTTTTAAATTGTTATTTTTAATATTTCCAATTTTGGGTTTTAATTGGCCACTTTAATTTAGTTTTTTAACTGTG
>JAEANM010002375.1:0-23513 GCA_017656035.1 Myanophis thanlyinensis | reverse complement strand
GTGTGTGTGTGTGTGTGTGTGTGTGCTTAACTAAGCAATGCTTAAGAGATTCCACAACTTGTTCAAAATATAATCAGGCTGTCCACAGCCAGTGAGATGAGGAAGGATGATCCTGTGATATTTATGCCTTTCTGATTAGGTCTTTTGCGGCTAATCTTTAAGCCAGTGACCAACAACCGGTCCACTTTAACAATTCTCCTTTTCAGAGCTTTGCAATTACGCAAAGGTGTATTGACCTGAAACAATTTTTTCCCCGTAAATAAAATAGTGTGGTTTTACTGTGCTTCCTATATTTGTTTGGAAGCCAAAGTATTTTTTTTTTTAAAAGAGAGAGATAAAAGATATGAGAAAGACTCAGAAAACACAATTTGAAATGTAAGTCACCCAGAGTAATTGATTGAGTTGACTATTGAAATCGAATAAATAAATAAAATAAACAAACAAATAAAATTGAGACGGAAAGTCCTGGGACAGACCTGGCTACCATGGACATTAACTAGTGATCAGAGGGGAGGAGGTTTGCCTGTACAGAGCCACTGTGTAGACATTGTGGTGGGATCATTGGACATTTAATGGGGGAAGGTACTTTTGCAGCACAAGAAATGATAATATAAGACTATTTAACTATTTAAATTACTGTTGTTGGCTTTGGACTAGGGTTACCAGAGTAACTTTATTATATGAACAAGAGAGAAAAGTGGGGGAGTTAGGACATTATGGTTCAATTGTAAACCGACAAGTAGTTCAGAGTCTCTGTCTTTATCCTAAAGCTCCTACCAAACTCGATTTCATTGAGGGCCGCATCAGGATTGTGTTTGACTTTGGGGAGCCGGGGTGGGCATGGCGAGGGTGGGCATGGCCAGCTTGATGTCACTCATGGTGGGGGTGCCTGTGGTGGCCTGAGTGCTCTGCCAATGAAAATGCTGCCCTCCCAAGCTCCGTTTTCACTGTCAGAGGGTTGCAGGAGGGTGTTGCAGCCGAAAATGGAGTTTGGGAGCCTGTTTTCACTGGCAGAAGCACTGCAGACTGGTCATTTGCTGTTTCCAGGGCCGAATCCGGCCCTCAGGCCTTGAGTTTGACACCCCTGATCTAGACTCAATGAGGTGAGGTGTTTATGAGGTGTTTCAGAATCAAGAATCGACTGCTTAATATTTCTCTGAGACTTTTCTTGCAAACTGACTCTTCTCTACTTTTACACTATCAGTTCAAATTCCGAGTCAACTTCATTTGCTAGAATTGGTTTCTAGAGCCCAGGAATTGTGACCGTTCTTGCACAACCTTTCCACAGCATCTGGACTCTGCTGGCTTTGTGTGTTTTGTCATCTTTGAGGAGAAACTACGTGCAGGAAATTTCCCCATATAACCCTAAATCCCATCCATATTTTATAGAACAGAGAAGAAAAACTAAAACCTCAGATATTGAAGTGCTTGACCCCAGGATCTTTTGGAGCAGGAAGGCAGATCTACAACACTGTCTTCACTGGAGCACGGGTATTCTAAAATACTGAAAGAAACTACCCATCCTGAACTGGACAAAAAGCGAGGACAGAGCACTCTCTGTGCAAACTTTACCTGGAGTTAATTAGAGAACTAGCACAATGGGGTGAGATGGACAAGATAGGGAGCCCATGTAGCAAAATTCATCCTCTTCAGTTTCAAAGCAGTACCAACCTCTGGATTTAAAACAGGAACGCTTGGAAAATTGCATATATCATCTCTTCCCACCAACTCCTGTTTATTGATCCATCTATTGAAGCATTGGGGAATTATAGTCCTTTTTGCATTATCTGTTACTTGAGGCTTGTCATTGACTGCATTTCTTGTAGACAAGACTGACTCTAGAACTAAATCAATGACCATCTATTTCTTCCAACTAGCAAGGAAAACAATCCTAACCCCAACAGTCACTGCTACTGGGCAGAGACTCACCATACCATTAATTCCCAAGGCTTTCTGAAATAGCACAAGTCCTTTCCTTGAGAGACTGCTGTCACTAGAAACCACAAGTTGTGTCATTTCTGTAGCAGCTCCTTTGCTCCAGGTCACTTCCAAACTTGTTGTCACTTGTTGTTCTTCCAGAAATCCTTTGATGGTATCATGGGTTCTTTCCTGACAGTAGCTGATGATTTCTTAGGAATATTTATCTCAGTATGGGTAGAAAATTGACACTGGGTTTGAAGATTGGAGATTATTTTAAAGTTCTATTTTAATTTCATCTTGTTGTAAGCTTCTCAGAGTCTTTTGGGGAATTGGTTAACATAAATAAGTAGCCAATTGTACAATATGTAAATCAAGGCCAGATATGTCAGTCAAAGAAATACCATACGTTATTTTATTATTTTCAGATAATTCGTTACAATGCTTAAACTAATAATAATAAATACTTTATAAATACATTTATAAAAAAAATAAAAAATAAATACCTGCTTCTACATTTTTTTCATATGTGCAGAGCAGGTCAGCTTTTCTATAACTGTTAATTGTTGATTTTTTTTTAATTTAGAGGTATTCTCTCTGTTGCTTTTTTTTAATGCAGCTGAAAAATGGAAAAACTAAAAATTATTAATAATTAACTTATTGATAGCAGCAGAACTCTGCAACAAATTGGAAAAGCATTTTTGTATTATCCCTAGGTAAGTGATTAAGTTCCTTTGGAATCAGACAAAAATAAATAGTAATTGTTAGCTGAAATAATAATGAGGCACGTAGAATTGAACAAGAATTACTTTTTAATGCAACAGGTAAGACTTAAGCACTTTTTAATAATTTGGAAAATAAATAAAGTATAAGAAATTAAACAAAACGAGGCTTCAGCCCACATATCTAAGGGAAAACACAACATATTAGGAAAAAAAAATCAGCCAATCTTCAGACTTAAGATTCTCTATCAATGATCTGGAATGAGTCAATTTACTGTAACCATATTCCACTCCGAAGGGCTGTTGGGTTGGAGTCAGGAAAGATTGATCACAGTCAAGCCCCAGATTTTGAGAGGAAAAGGAATATAGAAGTTTTTGGCCACATTATTCATCAATATTTGTAATCCATGCGAATTGCCATCTTACTTATAGGCATGGGGGCTGCTGATTCATGCCATTTATATCTGGGCATTCACGTTATCTGCTTAAAAAATTGCAAGATAGGAATTACTTTATTGAGTTGGGAAGGCATGCCAGAGCAGGACCAGGAGTGAGGTCTTCTTCCTGGTTTCTCCTATGGCTTAGTCCCATAAAACCAGCAGACAGAAATTTCAAGTGTGGTTAGTAGAGCTGTGGAAGAAGTCCTATCTTGTGCCTGGAGATGACAAAGGTTTAGACTGCTTCGGGTAGGTAGATGGGGTTATTACTATATGGTGATGGGTGTTAATGAATGAACTTTGGAGTGATTGCCTGGTTGTGGATGCTACCAAAGTTTGTGTGGCGCTGGTAGATGGATTACTGGTGGTTGAAGATGTTGGCTGTGATGATGGGTCAAGTTCTACATTCTGCTGCTTTGGGGTTTGAGAAAAGGATTTTGTTATTCTTGTCACAGATCTCCTTTTGTTCACGGGAGAGACAACAGATGACAACTGAGGTGATGTCACAGAAGCTACAGATGACTGCTGTGTAGATGTGATGGAGAATTTAGTTGATGTCATCTCAGCAGTAGTAGGCTGTCTTGGGACAGAAGGTGTTTCCTGTGTTGGTGTCCCATGCTGTGGTTTTTTGGCTGAGGAGAAGGATGCAGATGTTGTAGGTGATGATTCATGGGCTGTTGTAAGATTTATGCTATTGGTCTCTTGGGCAGGATTTGCTGCTTTTGAAGAAGGCAAATTAGAATTCTTAGTAGTTGAAGACACTGCACCAAGTTGCTTTGCAATTTGGTTTAATGAGAGCCTTGTTGTCGTGTTTTTTTCTACTCGTGGTACTTCAGTTGTGATGGTTTCCAGTGTTGGAGGTTTGGTTGGTGGAGATGCAGTGGTGGCTACTGTAGTTACTCCTAGTGATGTCAGAGTGGTTGATGGCAATGTAGTGATGGTGGTTGTAGTTGTTTCCATTGGTGGTGGTTTAGTTACTTCAATTATTGTGATGGTTCCCAGCACTGGAGGTTTGGTCGATGGAGATGGAGTGGTGATTGCCATACTTGTTTCTGGTAATGGCGGACTGGTTGATGGCAATTCAGTAACACTGGCTGTAATGGTTTTCATTGGTAGTAGGTTAGGTGCTTTAGTTACCATGCTTGTTTCCAAGGCTGGAGGGCTGGTCAATGGAGATGCAGTGGTGGCTGCAATAACTGCTTCCAGTAACGGCAGACTGGTTGATGGCAATTCAATAACAGTGGCTGTAGTTGTTTCCCTTGGCAATAGCTTGGATGTGTCCATTATGACGATGGTTTCCAGTGTTGGAGGTTTGGTTGATGGAGATGCAGAGATGGCTGCCAAAGTTGCTTCCAGTGATGGCAGATTGATTGATGACAATTTAGTGGCAGTTGTTGTGATTGCTTGCACTGAAGGCAGTGAGACTGTTATGGCTGCCTCTGACGAGGGCAGTTTAAATATTGGTTTTGCAGCTGGAAGTAGTACAGGCACTTGGAGAGTTGCCGAAGGCGTTTGAACTGTAGCCGGTCCCAGTAATGTTACCGGTTGCTGCTGTCCAGCTGCTGAAGGTAATTTATCTTCCGGCTGGAGAGGATTCTCTAAGGCTCCTACTCGCTTCAGCCAATGTTTATGGGATAAAAGCTGAGAAGCCAGGATAGGGATTGTGCAGTTGTGCAAGCTCTGGCTTACAAGCCCCATCACCTCCCATTCCCAAGTAACTGGATCGTGACAGATCACGGGACTGCCCACTGGGACCTGAAAAGAGGAGAGGACACAAGAATCAAACAGTCAGGATGACCATGGAGTAAGATCCTAAAATTTGGATACTACAGATATAAAATATTACAATATCCCCACTGGTGGAACATCTGAGATACTCTGCATATCTGAGATGTGGATGCTCCAACTTTGCTAGCCTTTCATAAGAGTAATATTCCACCAGGCATTTGGGCTGGCAAGTTAAGCCAGACCCTCCCTGTTGATTGGTTTTCATTGGCTTTTTTTTCTACTGAAAGTTGAAATTGGGATTTTTTTTAATGTGTGAGAGAGAGAACCTTGGACATTTGTTACTTGGTTTACCAATACAACTGTTGTTAGTTTTAATTCCTGTACATCATCCAGGTTTGTTGGCAATGAATTGAGTGGCCAAATAAGTTATTTAAATAAGTTAAAATAAATAATTCTGCCAATGAACGTCATAGTGGCTCTGTATTTTGCAACATGACAGAACTTTTGTTATGTTCTGTGTGTTTCTCCTGATGTCAGATAGAGGATTATTTGCATATCAAATCCCATCTGCTTCTGTAAGGGTAGATAAATAAATGCAGTGATTCAGAATGGCTCTGTAGCTAGAAAAGTAGAAGTGCTAGAGGTAGATGAAGAAGAGCTCCCTTGCTCTTTGAAATAATAGTGATGGAGTTTCCTTATGCTTAGTGATTGATTTTCCACTGTTCTATGGTCTATACTATAGAACCGTGATGGCGAACCTATGGCACAGGTGCCACCTGTGGCACGCAGAGCCATCTTGCTGGGCACACAAGCTATCAGCCAACTTACCTCCAGCTGAGCATGCATATGCAATTGCACAGGCACGCATACACGATTGCAGAGACCCAGCTGGTCTTCGGGCCTCCACTGTGCATGTATGTGATTGAAGCAGGAAATCCAGCTGGTCTTCAGAACTCTCCTGCGCATGCACAGGTGATTGCTCATGTGTGTGTGAGTACCTGCGCGTAGCACGCGTGCATTGCATGTGCAAAAGCTGCATGCATGTGCAGATGGTGCGCTTGCACATGCAGTGCACATGGAGGAGCCGCACACGTGTGAGTGGCACGCACAAAGCATGTACTTTTCGACACTCGGTAAGTAAAAGGTTCGCCACCACTGCTATACAAGATAGAACAGTGGAAAATCCAAAAAGGAGTAAAATATGCTGGAAAGCAAAGGGGAAACATTTCCCCCATTTACAGTCCAAACGACTGGGTTACCTTGCAAGATGTGAAGTTGGAAGAATCTTTTTTTTCCATGCACAAGTTCCTGCCTTCTGTAGTGTTAGGCCAATGCTTAGAACAATCGGATACGCTCAAGGCCTCCACCATTGTCTCCTTTAGGAACCATCTCATCGATCCTATGGAGGAGGAGAGAAGATTCTCAACCAGTCTAATTCATAGTGTTCAGCACAAGGCTACTTTCATCTCAGTCTATACACAGGAATGTGGATTTAAAATATGCAAACAGGTTTTGAAATCTCGTATTCTTGAGATTCCTGAAAGAACTGCTTGTTCTCTCCTCCAGCTTCTCAGTATATGTTTTAGAATATCCCCATAGCCATAAGGATAGTAAAAATTAATCAATTCTCTAAGTATGCCATATTCTGGCTGTAATACCAGCTTCTCTGCTTTTACAATATTTTTCACAGATGTGCCAGACTAAATCCATCTCTAGTCTGCTAGGCTATGCTAAGAAAAACAAACAACATTTTTATGTTGATACCTTTGACTTGTTGCCCTAGAATCAGTTTGCTAAATAAATAGTCTCCTAAACCATGATGCAGCACATTTAAACTCACCCTCTTGGCCTCGTTCAAAAATCCTACATTCCTCCTGGGTATTGTATGGTTTTTCTTCTTGAGGAATACAAGCTGGCCACATGTCTTTTTCTGTTAAATCAACTGGCTGGGCAAGCAAGATGAGACCCAAGTCATTATTGGGTGCTGTATTCCAAGAACTGAAGCCCCGATGTAGCAGAAACCGACTCACTGCCTTGGTGGAGAAATGTCCAGGAGACCCGGTCAACTCTACTTGGCTCGGATTCCTGCAAGGCAAATGTAACAGCTTGTTTTAATCCAACCCAGAGATTTAGTTCTGCAATCGCCAACTACAGGAACTTCTGATTAGATTGAAAGATGTTGAGTATTATCTTCTCTAGTAGAGTCACCCATTCCAAAGACAGAACTGGAGGGGAAAAATGGCTTCTAATTCTGTCAATACTCACATCAACAAGAAGCAGTTGGCTGCTGTCAGGACCCACAAGCTGCTCAGGATAACTCCTTGGCATCTCTGGCCATTTCCATAGATGTTCACGAGCCATGGGGCTTTTGTGGCTCCACTGTATTCGGGGATCACGTTAGCTTTATCCAACTTGGGATCTGGGTACTGAAGGCCACAAACTGCCAATGAAATGTACAGACCCAACACATTATTCCCTTTTGGGTACACAACTTTACTCAGAGTGGAAATGTAAGTAATACAAAGGAAATGAGACACAACAAATAAGGTGGGAAAAAGGCATCAGAGATAGAATTTCCATATGCCTGTCATGGCTTTGGTCAATTAAGGCTTTCATGCTTCTGATTTTTTATTAAGTCTTAGAAGAAATAAGCTAGGCTACCAGCATTGTCCTACCTATAGTGCATGTAATGTTCCTTTCTTATAGGAAAAACAATGTTGGTTAATTTGGGGACATTGTGGCTTATAGGCCACAAATGCAACCAAAGCCTGGTTTGATCTCAGCCCATTCATCTCAGCCCATTCACCTTTATGCCAGATAAAACTTTTAACCCAGAAGCTACCTTACCCAAATCCAATCAGCTGGGAGATACATACTGTAACACTCAAGATATTGTGAGTATGCATAGCAATAAATTCCAATCTAGACTTCCATGCTACAGTGTAAATAGATGCTCCAGGTCTTGTCAATGTTCTGGTTATTCATTTGACAAGAAATGAACTGAGTAATAGCCCTTCAGTCATTATTCAAATCTCCAAACCTTGAGCTAACATCTCATATAAAGCAAGTCACCCAGAGTCATATATGTGAGATGGGTGGCTATATAAAATGAATAAATAAATAAATGCTACACTTCCTCTTTCAATAATGTGCAGGTAAACCACAGTAAGGTGTTGGTAGTGCCCCCATACCACCTGCTACCGCTGGTACCAACCCCCATTTGGTATAGTTTTAAAATGCTGCTTTTAACGGAATATTGATTTCTAAGCAAGAGTTTATTGCCATCATCTTGCACCTTCCTTTTCAAATATACCAGTTCATCCCAACATGTTCTGAGTTTTTCCCACAAAACCTTCCTCTCTTGCTAGTCTTGGGAAACAAGACTCAAGAATGTTGTTGCTTACAGTTGGAGGAGGAGGACAGAAACAATGGGAAGAGGGTACACAGCCCAAGAAGATGGTCCATCCTTTTTTTCAGTGACAGAAGAAGGTGTGGGAAAAGCTGAGAACTCCGGGATGGAACCTTTGAGCTCACAAATGATTAATTTGTGACCTCAGCTATGTGGAGCTATAACATCATTTTGTCCTTCTGCCAGTGCCATTCTTCTGGTAATCTCTAGTCCTAAATTGCATTTCCCTATCTATATTTTTATTTCAAGGGTGTTTCTGTTACTAGCATACAATTCATTCTTCTGCCTACACCATCCCATTACCATATATGTCTATATATCTGTGTCTATCTCTATGACTTTATATTTTACGGTGTTGTAAAATTAGGGTTTAATTATGTGATATATGGTTCTGCTGTGATGCCAAGCAAGGAACATTGCTAATTTAGAAGAAGAGTCATGTGGTTCATTGTTGACACATGAAATAGAGTAGAATTGAATCAGCATGCTTTTGCTGGATTTGTATCTGTTCACTAACAGTCTTCTCTAGATTTTGACCCAGTGTTTTCATTGGCTAGGAATACATGAGGGTATGTGGGTTTTCACAAGAAAACATTGTTAATTGTGACAAATTCTGTTCTTCTAGTGTTATCAGCTAGGCCAAAGTTCTACTTATTTTCTCAGACCACATTTGCTCCAAGATACAAGCTTTTTTCAGAGTCAGATGCATTCTATAAAGCACGATACATTTTCCAAATGCATTAGTAAAATAACGTATGTTGGAATGTTAACTTCCAAGTTCTGTATTTTGCAGCCTTTTGGTACATTGTTTGGATGGTTGCTTATTATGGAGGACTACGGTGGTCTTAACAGTCATCCAGGGCTGCCATCTTTCACCCAGACTCTCAATCAGTTTGAAACAGCCTCTTGGTGTTTTGAATTGTAGATATTTCAACCTTTTTGTAGCAGCAAAAAGATAGTTATTGCTTTTCTGGCCATTTTGCAACTCTCTTGCAGTATATTGTATATCAATCTTCTTCTTCTTTTGTCTGTTCCCATTAGGGGTCGCCACAGAGAATCCACTGCCTCCACTCAACTCTATCCTTATATTGTATATCAATACACCTTTATAAAAAGGCAAATAAGAAATGTTACAATGGAAAACTATGTCCTCATTTTCTTTCTGCTTTAAGTAGTTTTTTGGTTATACCCTATCTCTTAGGGTACTTTTTGACATGAATTTCCCCCCCACCCCACTTTAAAAAAAAACATGTTCTTCTTTTGGAAAAGTAGACCTGGGATACTCTTGAGTTATCAAATGCTTTGTTTGAATGTTCACACTAGTTCTTTACAACATCCATGTGTAACACTAAAGTTAGCTGTGCTAAGGAGTATTAACCATGTCAGAAATTCAAGTCAACTGGATGGACTTTCAATATGGACAGAAAACGCTATGTATAAGCATAGCCTCACATTTTGCAATTATTAGTTTGTTTACTTATTAGATGACTGATTAAAAACAGCAGCCTGCAAACCCCCCCCCCATCTAAATAGCAATAGCATTTGGACTTATATACCGCTTCACAGTGCTTTACAGCTCTGCCTAAGTGGTTTGCAGAGTCAACATATTGCACCCAACAATCTGGGTCCTCATTTTACCAACCTTGGAAGGATGGAAGGCTGACTCGATCTTGCGCCGCTCAGAATTGAACTTCTGGAGTGAGTAATGGGTTAGCCCCGCACTACTGCATTTTAACCACTGTGCCATCAAGCTCTAAAAATCAGAATATGCATGGTGTGTATATTTTCAGGCCTCCAGTCCACACCAGAGGTGAAATTCAGCAGGTTGTAGCAGGTTTGGTAGAACTGGTAGTAAATTTTCTAAGCAGTTCGGAAAACCGGTTGTTAGAAGAAATATCCTTTTGTTTTTTTTTCCACTTTACAGGGTTAATCTGTAAGGAAGGCAGGAAAAACACATCCTGGTGTTGTTTCTAGCCTAATCTTTATTGCCCTGCTTACAGAAGCTGCCCACCCAGTCACATGACCCCCCCCAGCCACGCCCACCAACCCACGCCCACAGAACCGGTAGTAAAAAAAATTGAATTCCACCACTTCTCCGCACTATTACAACCAAGGCCTATTCAAAACTGCGTATTCCATCTCTCAGTCTCCAAGAGACATAGCCATTTATGGTTTAGAGATGTTTTCTAGAGCATCTCTGTATTGTCACTATATTGTGTGGAATGTAGGAGTGGAGTTAGGAGAGAGAGGAAAGCCAGATTTACACATTAAGTCTATGTCAGAAAATCTCAAGGCCTGACTCCACTTAGGAAATGCAAGGAAATATGTAGTCCTCGAGTTACGACCACAACTGAGCCCAAACTTTATGTTGCTAAGTAAAACATTTGTTGAGTTTGCCGCATTTTATGACTTTTGTCGCCACGGTTGTTAAGTGAATCATTGCATTTGTGAAGTTAGTAACACGGTTATTAAGTGAATTTGACTTCCCCGTTGATTTTGCTTGTCTGAAGGTCACAAAAGGTGATCGCATGATCCTGGGACACAGTCATAAATATGAACTTGCCAAGCATCTGAATTTTGATCATGTGACCATGGGGATGCTGCCACGGTAGTTATGTGTGAAAAACGGTCATATAAGTCACATTTTTCAGTCCCGTTCTAACTTTAAGCAGTCATTAAATGAACTGTTGTTGTAAGTTGAGGGACTATCTGTAGCGAGGATTCATTCCCTTAAGGACCACCCCAAATTTTCATTCGCAATATTATTGGCTTGAATGAATGAACCCTGTGAAATGGTTCTTGTGATGACGCACAGTCACAACCACGAATAGTGGGTTAGGAAATTCTGCTAGCTCACTGGCTTCCTTCTGCCTGGTCAGCCTCTCGGGGTCAATCAAGAATTGCTAGTCCTCTTCAGCAGAAATGGTTGCGATGGCAGGAGTGACCTCTTGGTCAGGGGTGAACATTTTCTTAACACAATGCCTTCCAGATCTGCTTGGATTATGACATCCCCCTTCACACACACACAAAATACTCAGCCATCAATCATAGGAATGATTGGAGCTATAGTCCCATCTGAGAGCACCAGTGAAGTAATGTAATGAAAAAAAAAAAGCATTGCAACCTCTCTTAGGTCAGTTTTTCCAAAAGATTAAACTAAATCAGTCTTCTCAAAATAGGTTCTGTAATTCCCGGTCAGCCTGAACAATCCAGGTAAGAACTGAAGTTCTTCACTATACCTCAGCACTAAAATAAATAAATAAAAATGGTCTGAGAAAGGCAGGAATTTTTGAAACTGCTCTTTACTGAGAAGATGTAAATCTGCTTTTTTTCATTTGCTCACAAAGTTTAATATAGAAGCAAAAATGAAATGACTCAAGCTGCTTTATATCAGAGTTATGAATGCTTCATTCTTCATAGACTGCACGGACCCCAGAATGTAGCTATCAATAATGTAGCTTCACATAAGTGTCTACTCCAAAATTCAGTTGCACCAGCACCCAATTAAATGTGCCTATATCTTTTTTCTATTATTTTGTCAACCTTTCACCAAAGCAACATAGGAATTATTTCACTAGGAATAGTTAGAAAAGCTCATGTCCACTCAGAATTACTGTTCTTGTTAGCAAGAAATCATGGAAACAACATAGAGCTGTAGTACAATTTAGACCCAGGGAAGAGATGAGAACATACAATGAAATGTAGCTTTTCTTTTCATTGTAATGGAGGAGAAAGATGCAAACTTCATGCTTTACACAACTTGAGGTCAGTCCTATAGATATTTATTCAGAAGGAATCTACCTTATACTAACATTGCATCCCTGAAAGTGTGTGTTGTATTGGGCTGTATTAGCTCTCCAACATTACAAAGGTAATGTCAGTGTAGGTTGTCCTCCTATTTCTCTACTACAGGTAGTTGCATACCTATGACAAATGCAGGAAATCCTCTGCCCCTTTTCATACCTTAGATGTCTTTGATATTATAGTCTCCATTTTCTTCTATTGCTTCAACAGCTTTGAGGATGAAGGAAATCTAAACTGTACTTCACTCATCCCCACTACTCCATTTTAATTAAACAAAAAGTGCCAAGCCAATTGCATGTAGGGATTTTGTTGTTCACTTTTTATAAGAAATGAGTAACAGCCTTGAAGACAGTGAAATGTTGACCATGGGGCTACTCAACAAGGTTTGCTACATTCACATTTTGTGGCTGGTAATTGCTATTAATCCATGTTAATGATTTATGTTTCCTCATAAGATAAACAGAAAGGACATTTTCACTCCATCTGCAATCAACTGCCACTTTTCTGCTTAGAGCTGTACTTTCAAAAATATGAATTTTAAAAGGTGTTCCCACCAGTTTCACTTTAGTCTAAGCAAGTGTTTGTTGACTCCAACTCCCAGAATTCCTGAGTTATCAAGATTGAGAAACAGTGGCCTAAGGAAATCGAGAGTTTGCTTTATTTCTAGATTTCTCAGATTGGAGAGACCAGGGGTAGCGTATGTAAGATATACCATCCCTCCCTTATTCAACCTTCAAGAAATTAGGGCCAAGGACTGGCTTGAAAAGCAGCAATTTTTCAGGCTATGAATTTGAGAAGCTAAAGATGCATCAGTATAGCCTGTTCTGCAGGAAGATCACCATCCTACATCAATATTGAACCAGTCCTGAAAGGGAAACCAGTGCTGGATCATTGGAAAGACTGAGGGGGAGAAATTAAAGAAACAGACCCTGCACTTGCTAGAAAATGAATAGAATAGCAGAGTTGGAAGGGATCTGGGAGGTCTTCTAGTCCAACCCCCTGCATAGGCAGCAAACCCTACACCACTTCAGACAAATGGTTATCCAATCTCTTCTTAAAAACTTCTTGTTGGAGCATTGACAAATTCTGGAGGCAAATTGTTCCACTGATTAATTGTTGTCAGGAAATTTCTCCTTATTCTAAAATTTAGGAAGAAAAAAAAATCTTTAGTGTTGCATCTGAGGTCAGCTGGATTTATTTCCCTTTGCAGGTATTACATCATGCCATCCTGGCTTCTTTAAGGTCCCTCTGCCCACTTGTCCAGTTTTGCTCCTCACCTGCATTCTTAGATAGATTATGAACAACATAATAGTTACATTAAAATTAAAAACTCTGGTAGTGCATTATGAACTCCAAGTCACCTTAGCAGCTATTAGATATCTAGGTTTATGGATAATAATTAGCTTTAAAAGAGTTTAAAGTAGTACTTTAGGCACTGTTACATTAACTAGGATCAAGTTCAGGTATGAGAGCAACATTAGAGAGCCAGTTTCATGTAGCAGCTAGGGCAGGGGTGGGCAATTATGGCTCCTTCATGACTCGTGGACTTCCAACTCCCAGAATTCCTGAGCTAGCCATGCTGGCTCAGGAATTCTGGGAGTTGAAGTCCACGAGTCATGAAGGAGCCATAATTGCCCACCCGAGCTAGGGTAATGGCCTAGAAATCAGGAGACAGAATTCTAGTCCTGCCTTAGGCATGAAAGTCAGCTGGTCCTTTCCTTGCAGCCCAGCACACCTCGTAAATAGTTGTGGGGAAAATTGGAGGCTGGAATATGTTTGCCACTGTGAGAGTTAAAAAGGCAGAAAAAAAGTCAAACAAACAAGATATTTGCATTTCTTCAGTGCTACTGTAAGAGGAGTATGGATGTTCAATTTGGCCAAACATGATGTGAGATCAAAAACTCAGCATCCCCCAAACATGGGAATAGTATTGTGAACCTGATCCTTGATTCCAAGTCCTGAGGAAACAAAGTTTCCCAGAAGTCAGAAAAAAAGCTGAGCCTTCTGGAGCAAATTTCATCTCAGCTGTAAACTGATCAAACAGCTTTAACCAACACATGCATACTCAGAATTGTCTGTAGTTAACATACTGCCACAACTAAACACGGCAGTTTAGGAGTAGTTGTTAAGGTAAAATGGTATAGCTTTCCCTGTTGTATCAGTCTAAGTGCTCATCTCAGTTTCTTGACCAGTGTGGTCTGCTGAAGCCAATTTCCATTGTCATGTGGCATGGCATGACTATATGCCAAATGTTACCTTCCCACCAAAGTGGTACCTATTAATCTACTTGCATTTGCATGCTTTTGGACTGCTAGGTGGTCAGGAGCCAGGGCAAGTAACAGGAGCTCACCCTGTTGTGTTGAGCTTGGGTCTTGAACCCAGGCTGTCAGCTCTTCAACTAACAAACACTTGAAACATCTTATACATATAGAGCATGTCCTCGTTCTTGGCTCTAGTGCTGTCTGCACTCTGTTGCTAAGCTAGGACGTTTGAAATCTCATTAGGCCATACAAGGCTTTGCTTTGGACTTAGTGTGAGTGTAGGAATACAGCCATCTGTGAAACTACCTTATGTGGGAGTTATAGTGGTTAGTGTGATATTAGGACCAGAGAAACCAAGATTAAAAATCATTTTAACAAGACACAAAATGAATGGTGATCTTGAGCCAATCACTGCTCAGAAGAAAGGAAGAATCATGTATATTGTAATTCACAGAGAAGACATACAGTACTATGTTATTTCCAAGTTTTCAGTCATCTTGAACATAAATTGTTGACAATTTTTGGAAGACCCATGGGACTGCATTCAAGACTTTTGTAAATTCATATACCCTGAGGGTGCACTCCCTTCTATACATAATAGAGCTGGAATGCCTAGCTTTGTTGCTGGCCAACATCAAGAAAAATCAGTAGGGATAAATTTCAGAAAACAAAAGTACTGAATAAAATTGTTTAAATAAAGACCATGTCTGTGATTCATACTCATATATTCTCACACAAAAGCCCCCTCGTTCAAATGTACACAAAACCATTTTCTCCTATTATTAAGACAGTGTGGCACTTAAGCTATTCTTCCCACTAACTACGATATATATTGGCACTATCTTATTCTCCCAGCGAAGGGAGTCTGACTGTATGCTTAAAATAGCTATGAAACTGGAGTGGGCAAGAAGCACTCTGACCCACTGGTCAATTTCAGGTGACTATTTGATGCCAGCTGATTGCTGGAATTCTTGCAAAGAACAAGGAAGGCAGGGCCCTGATTTGATCAAGCAAGGCACCTCTTATATTCATAGAGAACAACTGGTTTGAGTTAATCCATCTCAGTTTGAGAGGTCAATGCATTCTAAAATAGTGAAAAACACAAGGGACTAAGAAGCCAACAGTCTAAAGGGAGCAGGGGCACAATTAGAAAAATTCAAAATCTTTCCTAAGGCTTGGAAGTGGTTATAAATCAGTGAACAGATCACACATTAGTTGTGCAGAAGATTCCAAACTGAATATTGGCAATTCCATCTAAAGAGTAGGCACAAATCAAAGGCTGCAATTAATGTCTTGAATATTGCTAAATATATTTCTTTAAGCTCAACTATATGTTATCTTACAAATCTGTGCAAACTCATATTGAAATCTTCATGCTGTGCAGAAAAACACTATTTCTAATTTATTCTTCCAGGAAAAAAAAAAACTATATAAACCCCACAATTTAGAATGTCACTGCTTTGGAGGAAATGACAGAAACCGGGTATACATTGTTAACTTCAGTCTATGACTCTCCTGGCCTCTCACCATAACCATCAAATTTTCAAATCCTGAGGATCTTTTCAATGAATCAATAGGAGGCATGGATCATGAAAACTCACTTCAGGGATTACTGTCCAGTTGTTTGAACATTTACTTCCTCGTGCTTAGCAGTTCCTTTTAGTTCTCAAATAATAATCATAACAGTGCATACGGTGCAGAAATCCCGAGGAAGATCACCAATTACTCAGAAAGCCATATGGCATGCTAGTTCAGTAACCTCACTGTATGCAATCTGCTTTTCCCCCTATTAAGGACTTCCAACTTTTTATTATATAACCTTACCCTCACATAAAAATCAAGAAACTGCATTTTTGTTGTGGTAACTATATCCAAACACTTTTTTCCCAGCAAAGCCCACTGCTTTTTCAGTTTTCACCCCTCCTCCTGAATGAATACAGGCACAAACAATCTTATCAAGAGTGGGCTTTTATTTTTTTTCCTTTTTTGGAATTTTTTTAAACCTTAGGTTCCCTTCCAGCAGCAAATGGGTGCCAAGGAAAGAGACCAACAAAAGAATCCAAATGCTCCCTCCCGCCGCCTAATCAACACATTCCAAGCACAAATTAAGAAAGGCAAACTAAACCAAAAAATATATATATATTTGTATATATAATTTGTCTTTTTCTCTCCGGGTTGCACCCCACCCTGCTCCGCCTCCAATGACGGCTGGGGTTCTGTGGCTCTCTTCAGTAAGGGGGCAGCAGGGCACGCACACACACACAGGTGGTTGGAAAAGGAGGAGGAGCATCACTTCATTCCACTCCCTCCCGTTGCTCCCCAAGTCTGACAGTAGAAAAATATGGCAGCTGGAGCCACCCTTATGCCAGGCCAAAGCCTTCTGAGCATTCCTGGATGGCCAGTAGCAGCATGTGACGCAGTTTCTCATAGCTTTCATAGGCAGGGAGGTCCAGCTGGTTGAAACTGGTGGAAGAAAACAGTAATTAAATGAGGGAAGGTAAGGGACATGCAATCAGCTAGACCAGGGGTGGGCAATTACGGCTCCTTCATGACTCGTGGACTTCAACTCCCAGAATTCCTGAGCTAGCCATGCTGGCTCAGGAATTCTGGGAGTTGAAGTCCATGAGTCATGAAGGAGCCGTATTTGCCCACCCCTGAGCTAGACTGTTTGCTTGCAATATTTTTGGCAAAAACTCCCACCAGGGACCTGCACTCCTCTCCCTCTCTGAAAATTCATCACCACCAATTCAAATAATATACATATATCACCAATTCTTCCTTCGTTTTTTTCACCTTCACCCTCACAGCAGACCTAAGTGGGAGATTCACTGAAGTGGTATAAAAATCCCCCATAAAATAATTAAAACCTCCCCCAGGTATTGCAGGAAAATAATAGCTTAAGTAGCTGTGTCATGGGATAAGCATAAATACACAAAAGGGTAGCAATTTTTTTCCAGATCTTGGAGAATCTGATTTAACAGCTTGGATTCTGCAAGACCTGGGAGTATTCTTCTGAGAAATAAACATGTAACAATAATTGATTTTATTCAACATTCCCATTTGCCTCTTACCACGTGTGAGCAGAAGGCAGTCTGTCCGTTGAGCGGTCATCTCTGTGGATCTGAAATTTCTGGATACCATTCATGCCCTCTAGGGCAGCAAAGCCCTGCAAGGGCACCTTGGATGTGCCAGTGACAAACTGCAGGAACTTCGCTCTGTCAGCCTGATCAAAGGAACGCAGTGCTCGCCAGAACCACTGGATCTATGGGGAATGAATGAATGAAGGAGTGGAGTGTGATGTCAGGAGTTTTGTTTTTGTTCAAAAATCATGAAAAAATGTAAATCCTCTGGAAAAAATTAGAGGCTATCCCAAAAAGATCAATTTAAGGACAATAAATCTAATAAATAATTTAGCCCTAGAAAGAAACCCGTTTCAATGAGGCTTTTGTAGCAACACTATGATGAATTCTGGAATATTTTAACATCCTTTCCCCCATTAGTTCGTAACATTGCCTCTCTAGATGAAAGATAAGCAAGCACCTGCCCAGAAGTGAAAGCCTAACCTGGATGGAGTTTGCCTGATACTTGTGATACTCTGTATTGGATTTCAGGTCATCAATATCAATGGTAGGTAGCCCCGAAATTAGAAGCTCCAGCTCCTGTTCAGTGAAGATGGAGATGAGGCGCTTGGGGATAATCTCATAGAAGCCCTCCAAAAAGGCAGCCAGCTGCTTGCGGATTGCCCCTGCCAGAAGAAAACAGGATGCTTCGTTGGAAAAATTCTTATTTAATCCCTAATTCGCCTTAGAATACAATCTATAAATGAATTATTTTCCATATTGGCTCTCTGTGCCATCTGTCACGTAGTTAGTTGGGCACAGACTTTTCAAAAAGCCTAAAAACTGATACATGGGTTGAACCCCTGCCCAGTCCCAGACACACTGTATCCCAACACACCTGTCATTCTCATCTGACACACCAAGTGCACATATTCCTTCTTGTTTTCTTCAGTCACAAGAATGTTGGCCCCATTGGGCTTGAGGTCACGTACCTCACATACACCAAATTCTTGAACCTATTTGGCAGGGTGAGAGGAGGAGGGGTAGGAAAGTGGATCAAAAGAGTGCTAAAAAGTTTAAATCAGAGAACAGGACAAGGCTATCACTTTAACATGGGGTTACCTCAGTGCTGAAGGTGAGATCGTAGCCCAGTGTGGAGACATCATTCTCCAAGAGATACACCAGTCCTTGGTAGAAATGGTAATCCTCGCTCTCCATATCTGTGTACCTGCAGGCAACTGGCTGGATTAGAAGCTACTCCCAAATAGGAAAGCTCAGGAGATGAATCCATTCATTTAACAGTCTTAAAACAAATGCACGACTTACCTGACTGATTTGCCCAGGATATGTTTGTAGAAGGAACGGGTGAAGTAGCATTCTAGTAACCGATTGTCATATACTGCCTTTGCCACAATGCGCCCGACAAACTTGAAGTAACTCAGGTGGTTGGGGTTACAATGGGAAGAAGGATTGATAGTGTAGGTAACCCGATCACCGGGCGATGTGCGGAAAAGCGCATACATGGGGTTAAACATCTCCCGTGAGATTATCATGTACCACTCACGTAGCAAGCCCCCAGCATCCTGGCCCTCTTCTCCTTCAAATACTATGTACCTAGCAAAAGGAAGAAAGGAAGATAGTATACATATATAACAGCAATCGTCAAAGGCAGCGAGAATATTAAAGCTGCCAAAACTCAATCTTACGTTTTTAGTTTAAGGAAAAACCTAAACTACGCATATATTTGATATGACTTTTTTCTGGGTATCAGGATTCAAAAACTCCAAAGAATAACTTGTATGCCATGACACCAATTTCACCACAGGCTATAGCAAAATTTCAGCAACTGGACAAGAATGCATTGCTTACAGCCTGTTTTTCATTTCTTCAGGTGATTTGCGATGCAATTCCCGGTAAGAATCTTCAAAGACATGATCTCGACGCACATGCACAGCCATATCTTCTTTCCTTAGCCCCTCATCCAACCTTTCCAATTCTTGCCGGAAATACCTGTAAATTAAGATTGAGGATGCAGTATTACTGTGCCACTGGGTGGTCTTCACGGATATGACCACAGAAAACTGAAACTAAGTTTAAGCATAATTTTCATTGGCACAGAAAACTAAAAATTCAGCAATCTGCTACAGGGTTAAAATATTTTTGTTTATCACATCTGGGAAGTAGAATAGTTGTATATTTGTCACACAACAAAATCAAAGTCTAACAAGTTACCATTACTTCTACATTCATCCCAACAACTGGGATAATTAAAAGCATCAAGAGGATTCAAATGAAGTAGGAAATTAATGTTCTATATGGAACAATCTGTCCTAGTGCTCAAAGACAAAGCCATACTTCCACTCCCTAATGCTGCCTTATTTTTAAAGAAGGAACTTTCAAATATTGTCCCACCACTCTGAAACCTACTTCCGTTTGACATCAAAGTCCAGCACACGTATGTAATCAACAAGGACTGCAAAGGGACCATCAGCCAGGTGAGTAGTGGACTGGCGTAGGATCTGGTTCAGCACGGTCCGATGGGTCTCTGCAAGTTGAGAGGTAATGATAAATTCATAGTTTTCCCAACCAGCAACTGATTTTTCAGCTACCAGAATATCTTGTGCCCAAAATTGAGCCCAATTAACCATATGGTGCCAAATGATACGATTTATCATTTAATTCCATCCCTTATGAATTCTCTTACGGTAATATTTCTGGTATTCTCATAAAAGAGTTCTTTTCAGTTCTCTTAAGTCTGGTGTGCCCTAGTTTGAGCTTACCTGCAAAACGGAGGAATTTCTGGGTATCCGGGGGAAGGCTGGAGGAGATATGCATGGACGAAGGCTCACGGGAGAAAAAGGGGTCAAGGGAAGAGGGTGTTGCTGGTGTCAGTGGGGCAGGTGAAAGTGGTGGGGGTTCATCCTTGATATGAGCCAGCTGACTTTCCCGAGTGTCGCGTACTGGTGGCTTGCTTTCTCGCTCTGTCGCATGCACCAAAAAGAAGGCCTCCACTGCAGGCTGTAGCACTGCAGAGAAAGAAGAAGAAAAAAATAAGTCCCACGAGGAAGTAAGGGCTAAACTAGTTGGACGCGTACAAGCAACCCCCAGAACCTTACCAAGCACAGCGTGTTGGTCATGGGATTCTTCCAGCTCTTTCAGACACTCGCCCAACATGTCCCACAATTCATCCAGGCTGAGCTGCTCACTGAGCAAAGGAAGATCTGGAGGGCGCTCTTCTTTCTCTTTCTCACCCTGCTGGGACCCTTCCAACACTGTGGAAACGAGGAAGTTGAGTCCAGAGATTGTGCCTTTAAATGCAATCTCCCCACCCTACCTCAGATACTTGTAGGTTTGTGACATGTTTGTTCAAAAATATGAGAACCCCAAACAAAGGCTATGTCAGAGGCAATTGGCAATTTAAATTATTGCTTATTAACTAGCCCTTGAGGCAGAAAAAAAATTATATTTTCTGTGGCTAAGGAAAAGCAGTGTTGTCACAGGAGGCCATTGCAGTAAAATAGTATGGAAACTGGGAAGTGTTTCTATACTGCCAATATCATAAGGTAATCATTTCTCAAATTTTTCAGCAGTGGGCTGCTGGTTTCAGAGAATTCAGGGCAGTGCAAATAAGGATCATGCAGAGATTGCCCATTGCTGGCATTCTAAGATAGAATTTGCTTTCCGATATTAATGGCAGCCACTGATTAACCTCCCAAGCTGATAATACTAACCAACTGATTGGGTGTCTTGTGTGGTGGGTGATGGCTGATCCACATCCATTGGGGATTCATCTCTCCTTACAGATCCCTCTGCTTGGTTTGACTCCGACTGAAGAGAAGAGAAACACACCAATAAATGCTGCAGTCTTCTAGAAGTACTGGGGAAGTAAGTGCTGGGAGATCATCTCAATCACTTTCCCAAGAAAGGGTAGAAAATGGAATCACACTGAACTGTACATGGTAGCACTACTCATTTTCCTACCTACCCACCCACCCATCCATCCACCACCCACCACAAAGACCAAAAGAAGTTAAACATGCTACTGCACACAAGCTAAAAATTGCAGGAAAAAAAATTAACAAAAAGGCATTGCTACAAAAGTAGAGGATAGAAAAAAAGCAAGAAGCACAAGATGCATGAAGGTTGATCATTTATAGCCTAGAGCAAAGGTTTTGCATGCACTTGAATGAGAACTTCTATAAAAGCAAAGAACAGCAGTGGAAAAAAAAGAGGGATGCTATCATCGGGGCCTTTCCTGCAGGAGAGAACTTATGAATTGAAGTTACACACTGCACTAAAGCAGTTTGGCTCAAATACATGGTTGACTCTATCTACTGTTTATCTAACAAGACACATAAACAACAATCTTAGGCCAATCATGGCTTGACTAGTAGACCTGGTTATAGTGAGAAAAATACAATGTATGAGGCTCATCTCTTTCTGCAATAGCATTTACAATGTAGCTGGCTGGAAAAACCTGTGAAGCTGGAGAATTAGGGTCTCAAAGATGCAAACCATTATCAGTTAATTATCTGGCGAGAGTGGGGCAAGGATTTCACAGTATCATCAGCTGTTATGTACACAAATAAAGGATGTATTCAACCATGTAGGTCGTGCCTTGCACCTGGTATGTAAGAACTTATTTCTAGCTGTTAAAACTAAGAAGTAAATGCAGTGTTGTATCTTTAAAGAGCAGCAAAAGACAACAATAAATAATTGATGCACAAGCCTTCAGAGTTTGGACTTTGTAACTCAATGAATATGATGTTCTAACCTAGGCTGTACAATTGCTGCAAGTAAAAACTCAAGCTTTACTCCACAACCTCCATTGTGGATGGTACAAAACAGATGCTGGATCTAAACTGAGTTAGCACTACCAGAGATGTCAGCTCATTCACGGCCAAGCACTTCAATCTGAGTGCTTTGAAGTCTGGAAAAGAGAGTAAGATTGAAGAGCAGAGAAGAGTAAGCCACAATCATGGTTATCGATCATATATTCAACTAATAATTCTAGCAGTTTGGGGTATTCCGTTATTCTGTTAAATCCTAGAATGTGTCAGTAAACTTGAGATCTTCTGAAGCACTTTATTTTGTGAGCTGTCAGATGAGACCACAGCAGAGATTCCTGGCTATTGCTTTTTTTGCACCTCTGCCAAAAGGCTACCCTAATGCCTACATTTAATTTTTTTTCAGAGATTTAATAAATTCAACAATCAAAAAGCAAAAATGGAAAAGGTGCCAAACTGATTTCATCCATAAATGCTGTATTTCTGATTTTCAGCCAATATACTCTTAGATGTTGAAAAAAATGCTGGAATTTCAAAATCATTATTTTCTTCTGATCCTGCCAAAGCTATTTGCCACCTGAGTTATACAGCTCCCTTATACTGTTTTGGCAAATAGTCCAAACTTCCCTACTATGAGCAGGCCAAGCAAAATAAGTGATACGATTACAGTCTCAAGTTTCAATCTGGTAGAGCAATCACAGAATATGATTAATTTATTCACGGCAAGAAAGAACAAGCTCTATCATAGTGGAGTGATTTGAGAAAGAGAGGATCTGGCATTTATTTATATTATCACACCTTTCTCCACTCACTACAGTTCTCTCAACACTCAAGAAAAAGTAAATAAAAGTTACAGTTAGCAAAAAATATGTCTAAAGCACCAAAAGGCTAGAGACCTGCCCACTTAGAAAAAAAAAAAAAAGAACACGAAATACATGTTGAGACAGTCAAGAAGAGTACAAAACAATTCTACTTGAATGAAAAAACCTAAGGACACAATTTGTTAAGACATTCTGGAAATAGTTTTGAAGCAAGAACTCTCAGTCAACTCTAAAAAGAGAGAGAGAGAGAGAGAGAGACAGAGAGACAGAGACCCAGCCAGCTACAAAGAGCAATGTTCCTAAACTAGCCTGCTGCTGCTGCAAAAAAGCCATACTCTCTGAGAAGTAGAGCTCTGTGGTTTCATGGTGGAACTCTCTCCTGCACAAAGAGGTTCTGATGACAAGAGCAGATAACCATAAAGGAGAAACTATGAGAAAAAAGAATGAAAAAAAGGAGTTTCAAATAAACAAAATGAGTGGCCTACAAGCGCCACAGGCACCATGCTAACCGTTGTTGCTTGCTGCTGCCTCCGGGCCCTCTGACCCTCACGTACCATTTGTATAATGG
>JAEANM010002374.1:0-24727 GCA_017656035.1 Myanophis thanlyinensis | reverse complement strand
GTTGGACAAATCCAGTAGTACTTCTGGTCAGAAATAATCACATATTTTGAATTGACATTCTAGTCTGTCCAAGTTCTGTTCAATACCATTCTATAATATTTCTAAGGTTCTGCATGAAAACTGTATACCTCTCATAGGAAATACTTTAAATGTGCTTTATCTACAAATGTCCATTTCTGAACATTTTTTTTGAAGTACAAGGTTTAAAACATAATTGAAGTACTAATTTTGGGCCTAGAAGTTGGTGAATGGGACATTAATGCAGAAGGTGCAGATAAGAACAATTTACATGCCTATTTTAGTTCACACTAGCTGATAACCCAGCGTTGCCTGGGTATTTATTTATCCCAAACCTGTATTAAACAGGAAAAGGCATGAATTATATCTATAGTATGAATTGCAAGGCGCCTTTCTTTCCTATTGCTTTGTCCTCTTCTTAACTTCACACCCAACCTTCCTTGAGGGAAGGCAAGAGGCTTACCCACCCTCTCGTCGAACCAATTTTCTTTCCTGTCACTTCACCACCTTTTTAACCTCACAAAGGGAGGCAAGTGGCTCACTCATCCTCTCATGAAAGATGGCCTCCAGGTTTATGTGTCTCCCACAGCCACCATCGGCTTCCACACCACACGATCTGACCCAGGAAATTAAGCCACACTCTGCTCCATGACCACTAGGGGTGCTAGGGGTGTCTTACCCCCACAGTGTTTGTTTCCAGACAGTAAATCATCTGTGTATCAAGTTTGGTTGAAATTGGTCAAGGCGTTCCAGAGTTATGTTGGAACATACACACATACATCCATTTATATATATCTATATATATCTATATATAGACTAAAGCACATCCAACTAAACTTTTTTACTTTAAGACAAAATATTTGGAGTACTGTGTGAGATTCCTCCCTGGAATGATAAACTCTGATTCATAAGGTTAAAAGATCTATGGAAATATAAGAAATTCTACTATACAGTAATTAGAACCATTTATTTTACTGAAAATTGGAAATGCATTCATATTTCTATCAAGGCTGTAAACTAAAGATTTTTTCACACATGTAGAAGAAATCTTGGGTTTGGTTTTTTTTTTTTAAGAAATGCAACTCAAATGCTTAAAAAAAGTAATTAGTCTATCAATTCTTGAGTGTTAAAAAAACAAATAAAAAACCAAATGTCCTTTAAAACTGTTGATGGAGTTCCAATGATTTGTAGTCGTTTCAATACCTTCGTATAATTGAGAATGCCTTTGTGTATGTCTGTGTGTGTCCAGGGGATTGTTTGAATTGGAATCCTTATTAAAACAATGAAAGCTCAATTGAAAAATCCATGTTGAAATTCCATAAACGTGTCTCACTGTTAGCCCGATTCATACTCTTGTGACTGTGATGCTTTTAGAACTATTCTTCAGCTAGTGTACAACTCCTATTGTATCATCCAATTTATTCTAAAAGCAAGTAAGTAAATGATAGTTTCTTGATTTTCGCAGAGCTGAAGCTAAGCAATAGCTGTATAAATGAGATTCCTAAATATGAGTTTTTGAAAGACAGCTGCCTAAGAGCAATGCAGAATTCCTCTTGATACATGAAGCAAAACTAAATTTCCCCTGCAATGAAGCGATAATCTATCATCCATGACAGTTGCAAAATTATTTTCCATAACTCTTTTTGCACTGCTTTTTTGCCTTGAAAATGCCTATAGGCAGTCCTCAACTTGCGACTGCAACTGGGAACAGAAATCCAAGTCATTGTGGTCATATGTCAAAGCACCCATGCGACCGGGTGCTTTGGTCATTAAGCAAATCATGCCGTTATTAAGTAGATGGCCACTATCCTTTGTAGTTTTATACATTTATGCATTTTATACATTCTTTTATGTTATCATTATGTTAGATGGAAGATGAGATATTTCTTCTATATGATGGACAGAAAAGTGATCCTAAGAGCTTTTTGCACATAGTCTTATGCTACTTCGATGTTTGTTCATAAACCAGCCAAAGACAAAACTGTCAACTCCTTCCCTACTTGATCGTGAAGATCGTCTGCCGTTCTGTCCAGATTGGTGGATTCCCCTGCTGCTTTACTCCTCCCACCACTGTTAGGACAGCCAGTTCCAATTTCATTTTTCCATCAATGAACTTGTTTAAAAAAGAGGTTCTGCTGGAGAACTTAGTAACTTCCCTTCCTCCTTTGGTAAGCTTTTTTTTTTGTGTAATAAAAGCTTCCAAGGAAGATGACAATATTTTTCTTGTTGGTAATCTGTACTATTTCCCTAAGTAGGCCTTTCACAAAAATATTATGATTTTGTCACTAAATTTCAGCCATGTAATTTAGGGGAGCTCTTAAACAGAATGTGGGAGTCCATGCTTGATTTCAGTCCCTGCTGTTTCACCTTTCCATTGGCATATATTTTTTCTTCTTTTGCTTCCAACTACCATCCATTTCAGCTCTCTATCAATTTAACAGGAAAAGAATAAGTCCCTTGTTCATAATGATTAGGTTTGTTCTATTTAACCACGGGCTGACTTTACATGTTTTTATTCACTCCTGACATTAAACTTCCCAGCATCAGCTAGCAGGTAATGTCAGTTGTGCATTGTATGAAGATACAAATCTTTCTGCTCCTCTGTGTAAGATTAGTAAGAGAAGCCACTGCCTCACAGCCAGAGGCAAATAGGTTCCCCCCCTCTCAATATCCTGATCAATAGTTCCAACGTGAACTAAGGATAAACTAAACTACAAACCATGGCCGAAGAAGGAATGAGCTTAATTCCAGCATCCTACAAACTTGATATGAAATAATGGCACAAGGAAAAACAACAGCCATAAATTGCCAATTTGGGTATTACAATGAACTATAGCTAGCAAACCCCAGTAGAAGAAGGAATTTATGCAGCTAATGGAACATGGAACGCAGGAGTCCATGGTCCTGACTGACAAAGGATAATGGTGACATTTACATCTCAGGAAATGTCAGCGGTTGCATTTGGCATCTCAGTTTACATGAACTGTATAATAATACAGAATGGTTGAAAACGCTCAGAGCAATTTTAAGTTTGCCACAAGTTATAGCCTAAGTAAGAACTGAGTAAATGGATTACTTGTGCTTTATGCGTCTCACAGATTTTTAAAAATACCTCAGTGATTATTTTTTCATCATGGCATATTTTACTATGCTTTAATCATGTTTTAACTATTACTGATTCCTAATGCTTAGATGGAAAAATTCTTATAAATATTCAGATATTTAAGAAAAAATATGCGTTTCATTAATTCCATTCCACCACCACAAAACAATTGGGAGATGCCTGAATTTCTCTTGTTAAAAATTCCATGATTAATTGCCTCATAGAATAAAGCATATACAGAATTTTGAGAGATGCTTTTATCAACTTTCGCTTTTGAAATTCTTTTCAATCTGAAATATACATATTGAAAGATTGTCCCATTATTCATTGACGTGGAGTCAAAAAGAAACTTACTTTTATATGTTATTCTTGTTATGGTGTCTCTGTTAAGCATACGATTTAAAAATGGATTTGATGATTCAGAAACCTGCGGTGGAAAGAATTCATTGTCAAAACAAAAGCAATAACCACAAACCTTATTTTTGGAAAGTATCTATTTATCAGATTGGGAGTGGGGGTGGGAGGAACAGAATCATGGGACAAGTACAGAATTAGCAAAAATGTGGATGAACTGCAATCAGATGAAATGAGTAATAGCGATTCAGCTATGTATTAGTGCAGTCTAATGGAAAACAGAAAGGAAAGGGAGCTGTATTTTGAATGCTCTGAACATGAGTTACATCAGCTTCTTGTCATCCTAATTTTTTGGTTTTAACTGAAAATTTAACTAATAATGTTGGAAAACAGGCATAATCTGATCTGGCTATGCTGGAAATGAAGAATGTCTTTCAATCCATTTAGGCAAGACTGGTCATGAACCACCACGACTCTAGGCCTCAATTTTCTGGAGGAAAAGAGATAGAGTGGACTAGTAGTATCCTCTAGACTCATTTAGGCAAAAATCCAGAGCAAAAGCTGGTCTGTTCTGGTGACCAACACAGCTTGATGTAACACTTTCTGCCTCAAATCACAGCATGCTGCATTCTTATCTATGCTGCAGGATATGCTGTGGATTCAAAACCACTTTTAGCTGGAGCATTTAGTAGGGAATATTTAGTAAGGGCATCAACTTGCACTCCAGTCAAGAGCAGCAAATTCTTCCACATTCAATATACAGGAAAAAATCAGCATGGCCTTAAAATACTACTCAAGAAAGGTAATTAAGCCAGTGTCTTCTTGCTTTGTGCTTAAGTATGAATCTGGTGAGTCTGCTTTCTTGTGGTTTCTTCTGCATCTTTTTGAAATACTTTGTCCTCTGCTCTCTGCCTTCATTTAGAACAAGGCCTGGTTACATTTATACATGGCAGTGATAGTTCAAGGCAAAACAGTGTAAAGGTTACAGAGTGGAACCTGACCACGAATTAATTAGCCTTGTCAGATTGACTCTTGGGCTTGGACTGCATGACAACACAATATAAGAGTAACCTGGGAATAATTCAGAACAAAAATGCACCAAGCAAGTCCTCAGAATGAAACTCTCACTTACATTGTTTTTTTTTTCACCATTTCTTTCCCTCCCCCTTTGCTTTTATTATCTGAAAAGCAGGACACAGAGAGGAGGATTTGGAATAAACTCTCAAGCATTCTACAATATGGAAAGAAGAGGCCTTTTTATTGGATTAATTTATTTTATAAACCAGGAGCACTTAATTATTGTGATACAAAGTTTTTGTAAATTGAAGAAACATCCTCCTGAGATATTCAAGAAGGAGGGCAAATACAGATTTGGTTTTTTGTGTTCTGCCTATCCCGAGCATATCAGACCACCAACTTGGACATATAGTATGACCCTTTTAAGTGCTGGTTGAAGAAAAAAAAATGTGTTCTGCATTTTTAACCCCATCCAATAAGTTAAAAATTATAATCAAGGTTGGAGCATGGAGACATGTAGGCCACCCTTGCTATCCCTAGCCTTAAATAAGAAATGTGGTTCAGTGGTTATAGCAACCAGTGATCCTCCTGTACAATGAGGATTAATCATCATACAAAACGCAACAATCATCTTCAGTCAAATGCACTATCTTTATTCCTAACATGCCTGTCATTTTGGGAAGTCAAAGGCCTATGTAGACTTCTATTCTCTCTACAGTTGCATTTGTGTTTTTTTTTTTTAATCAGCTAACTGCTGCAATGTGAAAGCCGAACTACCTTTTAGTTCCATTACTGTATTAGGTCTGAAATTTTAACTGCCTGTAATAGATAAAAATGGCAGCAGCTTAGGGGAGAATTAGTTTAGATTTTCTTCTATCTGTCACTTTTATAATGTACCTCTCCCCACATCTGGCTAGTTTTAGCAATACCATTCTGAGATCCCCCCAAAATGGCCAGTTAGTAAAAAAAAATGCAGTCAGAGAGAAAGGATTAAGCTCTTTGCGTGAAACAAAGTGCCCAGATTCATGTCTACTACAATAAGAATAGGGTTGTACAAATCTTTGAAGGGTGTGACACTTGCATGGAAATGTGCACAAAAGGCCCATTTGAAGCACCTCCTGGACTGGACTGGAGTGGAGAAGCTGTGTCATTTGACCCAGAAATGATGGCTTCTGTGTGTCTACCATGCATGTACAGAAGCAACTGTTGATAATATAGATTAGCCCTAACTCTTCTTCATTGGGGTGGAATGAGTGACAGGCCTTCTTGGAGGAGATTGTTCTGAGATGCACCCTTATTAAATAATATAACAGATGACATACTGCCACCTGCATGACATTGATTTAGAAAATATAAGAGGTAGCCCTCTATATGCTGGGCAGCCTATTTTGAGGACTACTAATATTCGACTCCATCAGTTTTTTAGGCTAAAGTTCTGTTTCCACTTCTCCCTTCATGTCTCTGACAATTCTAACTATTCCTGACTATTTCTCTAGTGTCAAGTGAAAGGCACCCCACATCTACAAATCCTGTTTTTCTGCATAAATAAATTCTTTCCAAATATTATCTCTGCCTTTACCTCAATGTATGTAAATTATTTAGTACAGTAGCTATTGGATAACTCACTGGTGAGTAATAACCACTCTTTGTGCAAAAAACAAAGTACAATCTATTCTAGAAGTATTTATGGAGGAGGAAACCTGAAAGAATGAGATTCATAGTGTTTTCTGCAAAAGAGTATTATTATTAATAACACAGTGTTCTTATTAATGACATAGTATTTTATATTAGCAATAACACTTAGACTTATCTACAGCTTTACAGTGCTTTCCAGCCCTCTTTAAGTGGTTTACAGAATCAGCATATTGCCCCCAATAATCTGGATCCTCATTTTACCCACCTCGGAAGGATGGAAGGCTGAGTCAACCTTGAGCCTGGTGGGATTTGGACCGGCAGACAGCAGAACTACTGCTGTACTGAACTCTAACCACTGCACCACCGAGACTCCTTATTACTGTATTAGTTCCAAGAAGATGGAAATGGATTTGTATAATATTTGTGCCTCCCTCCAAAATGATAGAATTATTTTGCATCCTAAAGTATGACCATGTTATCCCCAAAGAACCAGCAGTTTTCAAAGTTATCTTCTCGATCCTGTAAATAGTCTACAGATTTACAATTCCTTTGCTGGATGGGGAGTTGGGAAGTTGTAATACCAACACATCTGGGGTACCAAGTAGAAAAGGGCTGGAGTTAGATTTCCTGGACTTATGCGCCAATGCTCTTAATTTCTCCCAGCAGAATGTAATTAAATATTTATAAAATTTTACTATACTTACTTTCATAAATATAGAAACTACCACCAAGCCATTGGGACTTTTTGCAGCTTCTGTGACATTTGTATATAATTCATGGTTATAGTGGATTAGTTGAACCTAAGGATAGAGGGGAAAATGAAGAGTAAATAGTGGAGAATCAAACCCACTCTCCTCTTATAAAGCAACAAATACCCTCTTTATAAGGGCATATCTGTTTGCAATATGGTTTCCATCAAGTTTGTACATTGTATGGTAATTTATTATTGTGATTGCTTTGTTGCCCACATAATTTTAATAGCCATTGTGTGGTTATGTATAGGAGTGCATCAGTTATTCCACTTTTCAACTGTCAGTGAGTGGATTGAACACATTAAGATGCTCAATTTAGTACAGAGGTTAGGGCTCTTTTGCAGCAAAATCATTCATATAAATCAGCGATATGTCTTTCTTTCCTCTGTACTTTTTTCTTTAGCATCCCAAACTCTGCACAGGGATAGTTGGAGGTGGATCCTTGCACGCTTGTGAGAGAAAGGAAATGGCAGTGCCAGCAGTAGGTATTTTGAATCGCACACTGCGAAGGTTCACACAAGGCATCTCAAGAGAAAGCCTCCAAAGCCATATTCAAAATTCCCCTGAGTATATGAACCCGGGCATCACAATATCACGTGCCAAATTAATCCACTAGGTGCTATGATGCATGTTCTTCAATTTCACAGACCCCACAGACAGTCCTCTTCTTACAAACTTTTGCCTTAAAAATTTCTGGTGGTGCCAACAAACCTGTTCCACACAACTCCAACCTAGAAAGTCTCAGAAGGCTAAAAAGGGTTAGTTTATGGCACACTGCAAATGTATACTTGGCAGCACTGTCATGTGGGAGTTCAATAACCAGTCATTTCAGTGTGCAAAGATGTCTTACTACCTACATAGTGTTTATTATTTTTATACCCTTTTTACAACCAAGGAAGGGTAACATGGATACAGTATTTGGATTGGAGAATAGATGCCACATTGGTAAAACCCACCAACATCATTGGTAAAATCTCTCAACCAATCCTTAAGAATAGTGGTGATGTTAGTAAGGTGAGGTCATTGTGCCAGGTACAGGACATGGGGCTTTCCAACCCAAGAAAGCTAGAGGAATGAGATCAGGTAAGTAACAAAGAGGCCAATATAAGGCTGCAGTTTGCTGCTACCGCCATCAAATGGACCAGCCTCTTGAAATATAATCTGATAATATAAAAAATACAGAGGACTGTCTGTAATTAGTGCCTACACAAATTATAATCTTTCCTATATACCCTCCAAAGGAAGACCAAAATAAATATCCAAAAAGTATTTTGACTCTGGGTCACAAGTGTTGTAAGCTTTATATAAGTCCAGCTATTATTAGGGGATCCGTGATTAAATGTTTATATATTTTTGGTATCTATTCTTTTTGTACACACACGTAGCATATCTGTCTGTCCTTCCTTCCTTCCACACACTTGTGATCTCCTACCAAAAAAGCCTATATGTGCATAAACCTGTACTTGCACCCCTTCCTTGCAAATATCCTAATTAAGGCTTGCCTTCCCACCTTGCAATTTTATAACACTGGTAAGTTTTGCTCTGGAACAGGGGTCTTCAAACTTGGCAATTTTGAGACTTGTGGACTTCAACTCCCAGAATCCCTCAGCCAGCTTTTGGAAGATAATGTTGCTGTTCTAATAACAAATAAAAAGTGCAGAAGCAGTTCTATCCTGTGTTCCTTTTGGAAATATTTTTCTCTCCTCTTCTGCAGTAATGGTTTTAAATCTAGGCTATGCAAATGAAATTCTAATGATAACCACTGCATTTCAGACAAACCTTTTTTTTTTTAAAGTATGCTGCTAAAAGTGTGGATGATGTAGGAGAAAAATACCAATCTTCTTGCCAGGAATTATAATCCATTTATTCTCGCTGTTAGCATTTCTCACACAGCCTCTGCCTTATACTTCTCTAACAAAATATTTTTTTAGATTTTTAAAACCATTGCTTCTTTTGTAAATTACGTTCCTCACTGTTAGCTCCTTTAGGGAAAGGATTTACTCCAGCATAATAATATTCTCAAAATGGACACAGGAATGGGATTCTACTGAAGAATCTCATGGATTATCACATTTACCTATTACATAAAATAGGATAGTAATGCTAATTTTTTTTTTCTGGAGTTCAAAGCAGGAAGGGAGAGAGGGAGAGAGGAAGGAAGGAAGGAAAGCAGGAATTTTCCCTTTGTTTCTTAACTTTTCTTCTTATCTACCCCCCACAAGGGATCTTTTAGACAAGATTCCTGACTTTGTGTCTTCACTACTTACATGCCTGCCTCATATTTAGGTTATGCCAACTTCAACCTAGTTTCACACATCTTCACCACTATGCTATGTAAGGTTGTTTGACATCATTTGAGATTCAGTCTGATTGTCCTCAAGAAAGAGAGGACTCTGCAGTCAAAGGCGTTCTCTGAGCTTAATTATTTGCTAGCAGACATTTTGTTATCTGACTGGTGCTAGAAGGAAGCGGGGTTTGCTATTTGTTTACATATATGATAGTAGCTTGCCTATCAGTGTTGATGGATATGCTATTTTACATCATCATACTGCAAACATGACCTAGTAAGAAGTTGAGACATATTAAAAAACTCTTCTGAATTACTACTATTGGTTTTATGTTTCACATTTATATAGCCATCATCTCACAATCAGGCTAACTAAATGGTGAAGATGTCAAATCCTCTACTGTGTCTGTATGTAGCTACTGAGTCTCTAGAGCTAAACCTCCCAAGATGAAATGGCACGAAAATGTGTGTGAGTCACCCACTCCCTATATTTTTGGGTACAATAACTCTCAAAAACCCATCTGAGTGGCTGTTTCCCCTGCAAAGAGAAAGGGAAGGTGTGAGCTTAATATTTCAGAAAGTGTGAAAAATAGCTCTTACTTGCTTTCAAGAATTCAGTGCTAAAGGCTATCTGCAATGTTTGTAAAAGAAAGAAATAAAATTAGGAAGGTGGTTATCTCCTGCTGGCCTTGAACTGCAACAGCGAAGTCTGTTTCCTTGAGATGTTGGATAAGTACAGATAAATGTGCAAAAAAGACACCGCCATATAGCAGAAAATTTTTTAGTGGGGCCATGAAAGGAGCAAGGATGTTCTTTCCTTGATTTTAATGTACAAAGTCACACAGGTACACACATCTTATTAGTCACGGACATCACAGTGGTTTTTTTAATGTAACAAACCCTAACAAATAATATTCACTAAGAAAACAATCATGGGGAATAGGAGGGATGCAGAAATGGATCTAAAGAATGTAATCTATCCACTATCAAACTATCTGGTCCATTTCACATCCAAGCACCCAAACCAGTTTGTTTTGCATGGCTGCATATTTTTATTATGACATAAAGCAGCAGATTTGTCATGGACCAGGCAGTCTTGAGAGATACATTTAGCTGTTTGGAAAGCCCAATGCCTCCCTGCTGATTCTTCAGCTGGAAGAAGTACATTGTAATAAAGAAAGCTGACTTAAATAGGAAGAGCAAAATGGCTGTCATGATAATATCTTCAACTTGTTTTATTTTTTCTTCTCTCTTTTTTCTTTAAACAATTACTTAGTTTTTTTACTTTTTCTCACAGTGAACCTTTAAGCCAACAAAAACTACAAACCCCTAAAATAAATGGGACAAATTGGAAGTATACATATCAAAGACAATGAAATAATGTACTGTGTTCTGACAGTAGCAATGCTGGATGCATTGTGATGATTAATAGCGCTCTTAAGAAGAATTAATGATATTTTTCATTAAATGTGAAAAAGGGTTGCGGACTTCATTAACCATAGCCCAGAACCAACAAATCCAGGTTAATATGGATATGAAAGTAAACTACTCTCCTCTTGAACAGTTC
Source organism: Myanophis thanlyinensis (assembly GCA_017656035.1). Taxonomy (NCBI): domain Eukaryota; kingdom Metazoa; phylum Chordata; class Lepidosauria; order Squamata; family Homalopsidae; genus Myanophis; species Myanophis thanlyinensis. The sequence goes on along the minus strand of JAEANM010002374.1, from coordinate 13,994 downwards.
ATTTATGGAACCTGATCTTTTTCAAAGGTCTCTAGGACAGGTTATCAAAACAGAACCACATGAGGGACAAGAAGGGATTATCAACTTTGTCAAATTGCCTATGGGCAGATGAGTTGAAAACTATCTGCCAGCCCACTGCGTTGACGCTGTGTTTGCATTGAAAGTCAAATCCAGAGAGGAGCTCATGAGGCCAGTAGTGAAATTCAATTTTTTTTTACTACTGGTTCTGTGGGTGTGGCTTGGTGGGCATGGCTGGGGGGGTCATGTGACTGGGTGGGCTGTTTCTGTAAGCAGGGCAATAAAGATTAGACTAGAAACAACACCAGAATGTTTTTTTTCCAGCCTTCTTTACAGGATTAACCCTGTAAAGTAGAAAAAAAATGAAAAAAAAAACAAAAGAAGATTTTTTTCTAACAACGGGTTCTCTGAACTGCTTAGAAAATTTACTACTGGTTCTAGCGAACCTGCTAGAACCTGCTGAATTTCACCTCTGCCTGAGGCCAAAAAGGAATGCTACCACTTGGCAAAAGCATCAGTTATCTTACAGCATGGACGATCCACTTCCATTGATTAAGGGCCCATATATGCCTGTGTGCAATTTTCAGCCTCAGAGGGAGGTGTGACAATGGGATTATAACATCACTGGACTAGATGGGGCTGAAATGCTAGGTCTCTTTAATTTTAGGGAATGGAAAGAATGATAGGTGTATAACACCACTCAGAGGCTTAGGACAAAACATTTGGTTGCTCAGGTGATTAAAAAAGAGGAAGAGGAGAAAAAAAGAAAACTGTGTTATCATCAAGTGCTGCTCAATGTGATATGGGAGTCTTGAGAAGGCTACAAATTGGGCTGGATAGTCATGGCATGCTATTCATCCCGTTGTCCCAAAAGTGCTATTCAAAAGGCAACTGGACTTTCTTGCCGTGGATGACTGAGAATCTCCACAGACACTCATTCTATTCTATAAAATGCTGAAATGAACCAATTGGAAAAAAGCCAGTGTGGATACACTCACTCATCAGCCAATAAAAACCAAAGCTGTATATCACCTGAAGAGAGTTGCTATGTCAGAAATCCCAAGTCAAATCCAGCCTGTACGAAGAACTAGTAAATGGCCAATGTAATAAAGACTTGGTTTGATTAACCAAGTTTTTCATCCTAACAAAATTTCCAGTTGTAGTGTTCCTCACATATCTACTGCAGTCTTTTGCTGTGTATCTGATTGCTTTAGGAATACACAAAAGCATCAGTGGATACCTGGAATTTGAGCACTTTATAATTCATGCAAAGCATTTCAACAGTTTGTTTTTAATCCTATCAACATAGTTAAACTTTTCATTCTTCCTTTTTTGCTCCTCTGAATGAGTCAGTATTAGTATATATTTAAAGCAGACAAGTGAAACTCAGAGACACTTAATATGACCTACACTACCACTCTTTTTAGCCTTCCATATTTAGAAAAGTTAATGCAGCAAATGTAGCATTATACAATTATATTAATGGGGTATTTATACTGTACATTGATTGCAATTCTGCTTCTCTGCTTCTGCTCCAAATAATTTGCTTAATCTAATTTTGCTCTCAGGATTGCGGGTTTCCATCACTCCCACTTGACTATAGATTTCTTCTGCTGTTGATTTTGCTTGAATTAGTTAAATAAATCACAATATTTTAATAATAATATGGACTTAAAATCTCATGGCAAGTAGATTTAAACACCATTTGTAATGAAAAGCCACCTCTTTTAAATCAATTTAGCAGATGGGGATTGTAGTAACTCCTATTTCATTACAGCACTAAATCTCTGGTATTAAAGTGCCTGTGTTGTTTTTTTAAAAAAAACAGGACACGAGAGTGAGCGAGCAGGAGGGAGAAGAATATGAGGATTGAGAAATAAAAATATTGACACTAAAGGAAATGTATTTAATATGGAAGAATAAAGGTTTAAGAGGATTGATGGACTGTATGTGGCAGATGAAAAGAATGGGGCAGAGAGATTGGGTCCTGTGTTACATGTATGACCACCTCACTGGATGATGGGCACTGTTCTCAAGGAAGACAAGCAGGCAATTCTTAAAGCCAACACTCTGCTGGCTTGAGGAATCACAAAAGGAAGGGATAAGTTTTAAACTTCTTCAGGGAGCAAGTCAGGTGGGCCAGCCTTCCCTGAACCTTATTAATTAAGCAAGTGCTCAACTTTGCTCACGAGGGGTTGGCACTTTGGACCTGGGAAAGCTAAATTACACCACCACCACCCAAATTCAGAAAAAGCATTAAAATCTGCTTTTGCACTGTGAGGAACACACTTGTCTGTATTGTTAATGGGTTATTTATTATAGAGTAGCTTTAAAATAATAAAGCTCTGTGCTTGACTTTTCAGTTTTCCACTCTTACACTGAAGCAGGTTTGAAATAACTTTCCTTCAAAGATCCCCACACAGTTGCTTTGCTGCATAATGTCACCTGTAGAGTTGTACCTCAATGGCTCAGACTCCACTTCTGATGTATTATCAGTCTTCCCTGCTGTTCTTAACACAACTGTGATCAGTGGAGACGCTCAGCCTGACAAACATTTGATTTAAAAGAAAAGCAGCTGAAAGCAAGGCATGCTTTGCCTTCAGATGGCTTAATTATCTCAATATATTTTACATTAACAGTAAGAATCCCAAACAGGTACATTTATTATCTGCAGGATGCCTCCGGTTATTAAATACATTTGTAACCATGACACAATCTGAATGGTATGTTTCAACCCAGGTTTATGTGTGGTACTTAAGACAATCACTTCTAGACATTTAAACATCCTAAGACCCTGAAAGTTCAATTCCACTGTCATTCAGTCCTGCTCCTGGGTGGGCCTATGGTCCCTGATTGGTTCTTAGAACTTTCAGACATTTTGTCATAGATTTTGTACTCTTAATGTTTGATTCCAGGTAGCCTGTCAATCAGTTGATTTGCCAACTTGAAGACTGTGAATAATCTTTGCTGAATGGAACAGAGAAGTTCCATGGCTTCTGCTTTCCACTGAGGAAAAACTAAATGATTTAGGCTACTATGTATGTGATGGTGGAATGAAGAGTTAAAACTTTGTCCAAAATTATAATCACTTGTCTTCTCTCCTTTCTGGGCAATCATACAAATCTCTCATTGCTGTCATTCTTAGAGATAGTAGAGAGCCTTGATAAACCGATAATCGATTAACCAAAGCAATGAGTCTAGGTTACATTTCTTTTAAATGGTTTCTTGTTGAATTAAGGGATTTATTATCTATGGGAGAGAAATAAAAAAAATCCACAGGGGAAAAAAAAGGAAAAGATGCATTATGGAAGATACAAAAAGACAAATGCATTGCCTTAGTCAAAACTGTGAATATGAATATATTAGCAGATTCGTGTACAAAAAAAAATACCTATATTGGGGAACATGTACAAAATCTCATGAAAACATTTTTATCAAGTGTCTGGTTTTTTTCCCCCCTATAACCTAGGAAAATAATGCTGTATCTCAAAGCTGGTGTCATCCATTTGTGTTGGACCTAATACCCATAATTTTCAACCATCTATCTCAGTACTGTGAAAGCTGAGGTCAAAGGTAACTGAAAGACACCACTTTAGAGCAAGATTCTGGAAGGAAAAAAACGTTTGTACGTATATTTAGAAATGCATTTTGATACCAACACATTTCAAAGCTCTCCTGATTCATTTCGAGGCAATCGATTCAAGTCTAAAAGATATACCATTGATTGAGTCCAGAAAGCCACTTTCTTGAATGGCCAGTGAGAATATTTGTGTCCTTCATAAATTCATTCTATGGAGTTGTGATCTTCATTACTTGTTTTCGCTTGTTTGAGAAGGGATAACATTCTCTGGGTTACCAAGTTACAGAAAATGTGCTGTTTTTGAATTTTTTTAAAATAGCATTTTGATATTTTGTTGGTATCAAGAAACTGTCCCATTTTGATTAATAGAACAAGCTTCTTGAGTCGTCATATATTTTGCAAAATAAATATTTTTTTTCCAGTTTATGTCCTATTCTGCCTGATGTTGCTGCTACTATCAGCTTCTGAGTTGAGGACATTTTTTCTATCCCATTCCCATTTCAGATAGTATCTGGGCCTCAGATTCAGGCCCAAATATTACCCCATCAAATCAAATGCCATATTTTCCCATTTCCATATGAAGAAATTTCTAGATCTATATGATGGACAGGTTGTTCTCAGATCTTTCTCATCTTTTTAAAAATAAAGCAGTGGTGGAATTCAATTGTTTTACTACCGGTTCTGTGGGCGTGGCTTGGTGGGCGTGGCTGGGGGGTGTCTTGTGACTGGGTGGGCCGTTTCTGTCAGCAGGGCAATACAGATTAGGCTAGAAACAACACCAGAATGTTTTTTTTCCTGCCTTCCTTACAGGATTAACCCTGTAAAGTGGAAAAAACAACAACAGGAGATTTCTTCTAACAACCGATTCTCTGCTGCTTAGAAAATTTACTACTGGTTCTAGCGAACCTGCTAGAACCTGATAAATTTCACCTCTGCTTTAAAGCAACTTGAAACAGGCACAAAGAGTGCTTGTTGGAGGATACAGAAGGCATTATATACATACATACAGTATACAATGACTGATCCAAAGATATACATGGGTAACAATTAATATTTTACCTAAAACCAGAAACACAATATAAGGTTTTGGGGGCATGTGAGAAAGAATGATTATCCTGCGTGGCTTATGCCATATTGTGTAGCTGCCACAATCTGCTTTAAAATGAAAGCAAGCAAGCACAAATGAATCCACAAACCTCTTAGATCTCATAAACATACTGCCTCTGGTGCAAAATAGGAATTAAAATAGGATGCAAAATAGATTGCAGAAATACAGCCTACTCATCTGCATACCGAGGCTCCCTCTGAAGACAGCCAGAGGCAAAAGAATTTTAACAAATGATAATATCCAAACACGAAACACATTAAATTTCCTCATCTCAAACTTAGAAGTCTCACAATTCTGACTGGACAATCTTGATACCAACTCCACATATATTTCCTGCCGAATTTCAAGGAACCTGTTCCTATTTAACATTTGAACACACAGACACACATAATGCAAGCATTAACTGGCCAGGAGACCAAGCCAAGGTAAACCAAAAGGGAAAATTTTGGGTTTTTTTTAGGAAGAAGGTTAGTATTAAATTTAATTACTCTTCTTTTGACTGGGAGGGGAGAACCCAAAACTAGCACGAATCCCTTGCCAATTCTCACAAGGTGAAAGGATTAAAACCCAGCAGTTTAGTTACACAAGCAGAGTTAATTCATTAATTCTATACTATATTACAGTTTTTTTCCCCTGATCATTCCAATAGAGCTATTTTGCTCTGGTTGAAATTATAAACTGAATTTGGGGATAAAAGTTATAATATCTCTGTAAAAATATCTTTCAAAGAAGTATGACAATTATATGGTAGATTTTTGTATCACAGTTGTCCTAATGGAGGACGAAAAAGTCACGAGGGTTGATATACCCTCATGACTGTGTCTCTCCTCTTTTTAAAAGTTCATTGCATGTCAAAAAGAGATGAGTTTTTGATGGTGTGGTTGCATTGACCATCTTGGATTCTTTGGTTCCCCCGTGAATAGTCTTGCCTAGAAGTTTGTCCAGTTACTGTCATTGGTGAAAAAGAATGTGCAGGTTTTTCAAGCATCGAAAAATATATGAACAAAGATCACCAGCAAAAACCCAAAACACATCTTCCACAAATTAGATTTCTTGAACTCTACAGTTTAATGAATAATTTTGGCCTCTGTCAGAGAGGGACTGTGGTTCAGTGGTAGAGCCACATCAGATCATAGCAATGTATCATTTCTTGACAATAAATACAAATTCCTTACACGTTTTAAAAATTGATCAAGCAGATTGCGCAATCAAAGAAACTTTTATCCTCATACACACATGCATGCGCGGCTCCATTAAGCTGGCAAAAAAGCATGAATTTTTTATTCATTAAGAATCTGCAGTTCTAAGGGTGTTTGCTAATTAACCTATATATCTGTCATTTGTTCTTTTTTAATGATTAAATTTCCAGCAGTTATTTCCTCTTAAATTGATGAAATAAATTTTGTATGATGACTGACTAGACTGCTTAGTCCCTAGAAAAAAGAGGGAGCACCAGTTTTAATCTCCGCCTGAAAATCCATGGAAGTTTTGACTTTTGTCTTAGCCAAAAGCTAGTGAAAGCTAGTTATATATCCATAGTTCACACATACAAGTAAATGTGTATAAGAAGGTACGATTTACTCTAATTATTTTTCTCCCCGTCTCCCATATTCAGCCAATTAAGACTGGTATAGGTGACAAATGCAACACAACTCATTAGAGTATAGACAGGAAATTGTAGCAGATGGAGCATTAATTACAATATTAACAGCCTCTATTTCTTCCATCTGCTCTCTGGCTACCTATCTCAAGTGGCAATTGAAAGTGGGGAAATATTTAAGGTAGTTTACTATGAATTTGGGATGGTGGCATACTCTAGAACTTCACCAGCTCTTAAAATATGTAGTGGTCACCATTTTGAATTGTAGCTGGTCTTCATATGACTAGAACTAAATTGTCTCGTGAGACATACCCTATAGAAGAGAATATATGTATTTCAGGATTGAACTTGGTGCACTCTGATCTTGGTTGTTTGCCTGCAATTGTTTCATTACCCGAAACATCATAAATACAAGTGAGTCTGGGATTTCCCCTGTTTATATACAGCAGTTTGCCCTGCCAGTGTATATGTTATTTTTTCCCTCCTTGCTAATTCCTTGATTAGGGCATAGTTTTCTGCTTGGTTGTTGGTCTGGTATTACTCCCTGCTTATCTAGATATTGGCTACTAAAGAGGGTGTTTTCTGGTCTTTTTGTTCCCTTTTTAATGACTCTTTTGAATTGTTTAGCTCTGTTATGTTTATCGAAAACTGATTTGTATGAGTGACAAGCTTTCAGGAGTTCCCTAGTATTTTTGGACCTAGCTTGGTGAAGGATGTTTACAGTTTCTCAGCTGAAACTATGGTTGAGTCTGTCTATGCATTCCCTATCATGGAAAGGGAATTCCATAGAAAAGTCAGAAAACCCCTTTTCATATAAAGGGAATTGTATGGGCAGACTTTGGACAGACAGACATGGATTTCCGACGTGCACTGAAAACCCATCTTTTCTAGCTAGCCGGCCCGGCCTGATACCTCAGGGTTATTTTAATTGTGGGCTTAATTTTAAATTTTAAATTTTATAAAATTAACTTAATTCTAATTTTTAACTTGTATTTTAAAATGTAACAGCTTATATAATCGTTTTAAATTGGTTTTTTACCTGCTGTACACCGCCCCGAGTCCCTAGGGAGAGGGAGCGGTATATAAATTTAATAAATAAATAAATAAATAATAAATATGCAGCAAGGGAATTAAAAGCAAATGTAATTGAATCCAGCAACGCCCTGATACAAGCCAGCTTTTGAAGGAGTCATGGCACCTGCCACCATATTGCAAACCTGCACTGGAACATGGAAAAATCTTGTGATTATCAAAAGATCATTTACATGTACTTCATAGAGTACAAGAAAGACTTCAATTGTGTTGCTCATGAGAAGCTATGGAGAGCCCTACAAGACCTGGGGGGGTACCAGTACATCTGATCAAATTGGTACAATCACTGTACACTAATCAGTAAGAGAGTGTGCAAATACCATAGGGTGACACAGATTGGTTTAAAATAGAAAAAGGAGTGTGATAAGATTACATTTTCTCCCTTTTGTATACAACTTGTATGCTGAAATGATCACGAGTAAACTAATCTTGAAGAATCAAAAATTGGGGTAAAGATTGGTGGAAGAAACATCTACAATCTTCAGTATGCTGACAATACAATTCTCCTCTCAGAAACCAAAGAAGGCCTGGACCATCTGATCAAGAAAATCAAAGAAGAAAGCGAGAATTTTGATCTCTTCCTGAACATCAAAAAGACCAAGCATATGACCACTGCAAGGAAGAGAAACATCACACTAGAAATTGACAGTGATGAGACAGAATTTGTGCAAAATTTGTGCATTTTCTTAGGATTGCAGGTATCTCAAGGCAGTGAATACAGCACAGAAATAAAACATTGGACAGTAATGATAATTTTAAACCAAATATGGAAAAGCAAGGATTGGCAATCAAATGTAGGTTAGTTCCAATTGTAGATTAGTTCATTCTATTGTGTTCTTTGTAGTTATCTATGGTTGTGAAAGTTGGACCTTAAAAAAGCAAGTCAGGAAAAAAATCAACTATGGTGCTGGAGAAGACATTCCTTGGACAACGAAGGTGACTAACAAGCAAGATACCAGACATGTCCCTAAAAGGCAAAATTATGAAACTGTGTCTCACTTACTTTGGCCACGTCATGTGGGGAAATTCACTGGAGAAAGCAATTACGTTTGGAAGAGTTAGTGGTAAAAGGAAATCAGGCCATCAAAGAATAAGGTGGCTGGAGACTATCAAAATTGACATAATCCACAGCACAGAAAAACTCAAAAAAATAATGCAGAAGATGTGGAAAGATGTGGTCCATAGAATCACCAAGAATTGAACTCAGCTGAATGGATAACATCCTCATCATTGTCCATGCATTGTGAGATTAAGGAATTTTCATTATGCCTTCTGTGGTGTTCATGAATACACTATGTGTCAACCTCCAACTTTCTGCTGAAGCTTCACTCTTATTGGCTGCCATAGTAACGGGGGATGGGGGAACTTGGTGATAAGTGGGGGAGAAGAGTGCTGGTGTTCTGGAGGCCCTTGTATACGAGTAATGGACTACACATTCCTTGGCCAAGATGTTTATGCCTGGTCAAGGCCAACCATTCCAGAGAAGTAACGGATGTTAACACCTACAGATGCCTGTCTCGTGACCCAATGAGAACTAAGGATTGGACAGTTATCTTCAGACCCTGGGGGGAGGGTTTTGGGGATTCTTTTGATATGTACATTTCCGGCAATTTTCCTCAGATATTGCTTTTGCTTTCTCTGCATTTGCTTCTTTCCCAGTAAAAGTTTCCTGTTTTCAACCACAATGAATTCAGGTTTTTTCTTTCTTGGGATTTGAACAAGGCAGACCTGACATTATGCTAATCTTCAGTCTGTCTGTCTGACATAATGGTTATTAATGTCCTTCCCTGTAAGTTGTAGATGACTCTTCCTTATTTGGCTACTGCATCTTTTATTTTACATAAGACATTTTGGAAAGCTTTAGTTGCCTTTGTGTGCTATAGTGATGGTTTGTGTTGTAATAGCCTGTTGGTTGTTTCTGAGATGTTTCTGATGTATAGCAGTGTCATCCTTTTCATCGCTTATGTTGCTTGTGCTGTGGGGCATTGAGTAGTCAAGCAATTTTTGATAAAGTTGCATAGGTATCCATTTTGTTGGAAGATGTATAGGCAATCTGTTTCCTTTTTCCAATGCTTTAGGATGCTGCTGTGCTCATCTGAATAATATTTTTACACATCTCCTCTTGTGGAGGGTTGGGTTGTTACTTAGGTAATAAAACACGTGGTTAATTGGTTGTCTTTCTATACACCAGCTAGAATTTCAGAGCTTTCTGCAGTAGTTATCTCTGGAGGGATGCTCTTCTAGAGGGTTGGGTTTGAGAGGGAAAGTATACTTCCTCACAAGTCCCACAAGATGATAAAGTTTAATAGAGGAGACCTGGAATAAATCCACTATCAGAATGTATTAGATGGGCAGAAATGACTGGAGACAAGCAGTCCCTCCAATATCCAGGCTCTAAGTAACAACTAGCTTCAATTGTGCTCAGAAGTGAACTTGGAACCAACACAGGTTAGGTAACTGTGGCAATGCATTGTTACATTAAAAGATGCCCATTACTGCTTATGCCATTGGATTTTGAAGTGGTTGTAGTCTCCAGGTGGTTTTCAAGGGCAGCTCCATGTAGAGTGCATTGCAATAATCCAATCATGAGAGGACCATGATTGGTCATTTATTTGTATGGCTCAAGATGGAATATATAATGTTTGTGTCTCTTATTTTTCCTACAATGTGTTGTGGCCTGTCAGCGGCCAGCGGAGCTGTTGGTAGACTCCAAAAGTGAGGTACAACATAAGCCTGTCCGGGAGTCTGGGAAAGGCTCTGATGAGTGTTCAGAGAGAGAGCTGGGACCAGAGATCAGCTGCCTTCCAAGTCAGAGAGCAGTGAAAAGGAACAGGTGGAAACTGTGCCTGATATGCGCATGAGTAGAGCTGCTATGAGAAGAGCAGCTCCAGAATCAGGGCTGGTTTGGAAGGCATGGCACAGGTGGCTGGTGATTGGACCCTCCCAGAGAACTTAAAAAGAGGAGCGAAGGGGAGGGGAATTTGTCAAGAACAATTAGTTCACATTGCTTTGGAGAGACCTGTTTCTGCATTTGTGTCTGCAAAAGGAATTGTGAGTCATTCTCTGGCCTTGGGACAAGCCTGATAGGAGTCTGGGCTATCAGCCAGGTTTTGGTTCATAAAATAAAGAGTTTTAGTGGACAGCCAAGTCTGTTTTCTTGTCTTGAGAGGCCTAGGACAGAATACAATGACTTCTCTGTGAGATGGAGTGGGCTGATGAACTGGCTCAAATTAAAACTTACTATGCTCAGATCTTTCCAGGGGTGGAATCCAATTGGTTTTGCTACCGGTTCAGTGTGCGCGCATGTGCGTCAACCATGTGGCTCTTAAAAGCTAATTTACACTCACCAGAGGCAGCTGGGATGACTAGAAAGGCTCCAGAAGTGTGCCAAATAGCTAAATAAGTAAGAAAAATAACCCAAGCTGCTACACAGAAAGAAAGGGCAGGGGTGGGAGGGCGGGGTCAATTTCAAATTGCCACTATCGGATCGGGTGATCTGGTCTGACCAGGCTGCATTTCACTTCATTGGGTTGCAGACACCTAAAATTTCAAAATATATGAAGCTTTCCCTTTGTATGTAGAATCACACACACATGTACATTCTGTTCACCTATTCATAATTTCTGATCTATTCCTGGGTATATGCAATTAGTATGTGTATGTAACAGATGGCTAACTTTTTTTTGAAAAAAATTGTACACCTGTTTGGCGGGGGTAAAGCTGGTAATATAATTTCAAAAATTCTGCTTTGATCCCATGATCCAACAAATGTCTCTTTTCTCTCCTGCAGTTTCCAGATGCCTTAGGAAACCTTTGTCTATCGCAGTGTGAATCCTCTCAGACCAATCCAATAAATATTGGCAATATTTTAAGAGATGAAAATGAACCGAGACAGTCTTGGGGGACTAAGACTCCTAATTTTAATATGTAGCTCAACATAACCAGAAATAATATTTAAGAATATATTTTTGCCAACTTTTAACCTTAAAAACGAAAAAGAAGAGGCAGATTTAAAACAATCAGATACTCTGCAATTCATTTTCTGTCCCACCATTTGAATTTAGTATGTTGATCTATGATAACAACTTTTTAGTTTTAATGACAGAGCTAGCTGACCAAAACAGGATGATTCATTGGAAAATATTTTTGGGACCTAATGAACAGAAGTTGCCATTACAGCGGATCATAACTCATAGATGTTGATCAAGAAACAAGAAGTATACTGTAGATTCAGACATGCTACTTATTGTAAAGTCAGAATCTTGAAAACTTGAAAATATCTTGCTATCAGGCCCTGCTGAGTTTGGAGTAGGGAAACTATTATGCAACTCAAAAGCCAAAGCACTTGCATCTGTGGGAACACTGCCTCTGAAAATGCTTAGCAAACCAAAAGAGTGAAGAGGAATTTTGATCCCCAGCATGAAGCCAATGGAAAAAAATGCCCATATCTTAGTGATATGTACCACTCACATTTCTAGCAGGACTACCAGATTCTGTAACAGCTTTGTTCCCTATGCAACCCATCTGGTAAACTCGCAAGATTTTTCTCGCCATGCACATGTATATATCTGAACTAGACTATGTTGTTTTTCTGTGTCATATAATATATGTGGGTATATGGTTGTTTGTTTGTTTATTTATTTAGTCATAGTTATGTAGTGTATATTGGAGGTGGTGACCCTTTGACAACTGTATGCCATGAAATTTCATTGTAATGTATGCTGATTAGTGTACATTCAAAATGACAATAAAGTCTTCTATTCTATTCTGTGTCCTGTTCTATTCTGTTCACCCAAATACATCACATGACGCGATCTAGTTTGACACCCGTGGCCTAAGCACTTTAGGTCTGAAGCTGAATTGACTTCCGATGCTACAGAGGTATCTCCTTGTGAAAAGTGTCTGATTCTTCTCGTGTAGCACTGAAGGTGTTTATTATCACAAGAGGGCATTCAATACCAACAAAGGGATGAAAGTAAGGCCACTGAATCTGTGAGGCATCTGATTCTCACCAAGATGAATAATGATAATGAGGTTTTAAAACTACTGGAAATAAAACACATGGGGTGATATTAGCATAGAGTTTAGGGCACTGGGCTCAAGGGAGGACATGTTTGAAGAAGCACAACACAATTGAAAGTAGCTCTCGGCATTTTAATACGAATGTTTTATTTAAGTGATGAAATCCTTTAGGATATTATTATTCGGTTTCAAACACAAAGAAAGAAAGAAAGAAAAATCTTCTGATTTCTTTCCTTTCCTTCCATAAGTAGGAGACTTAAAGACTATGATGACCAATAAGAGAGAGAGTAGTTTATGCCCACAGGGCAAAAAACAACGGGGGTGTAGCTCTAAATGAGCAGCTTGGTGAGCGATTAAATAATAATAGAAGCACAGCAGCTCTTCCAGGTGCAGCCAGCTCATGTTGTTTTATGTAAATGACTCAAATATAAAGAGTGATTTTGCAGAATGGCAAAACAGCAATAATTTTGACAAGTTAAAAAAAATAACGGGCATGGAATTCAGCACTAAAAACCCACTTCCTGTCAAGCTGTTTCATATTGAGAGACAGAACACATACACAAAAATGGATGGGACTTAAAACAGTCTCTGAAACCTAATACCAAAGTAGCATTCCCACCCCCCACAAATTATTTTGGACGTCCAAAATTTGCAGAGACTATGTATCTGATATATGTAACAGTGCTATATGTATCAGCAATGACATCCCAGGTGTATAGGGGCTAAATGATCAATCTTCTTTGGCTGATGAGTTATAGAACAAGCGTGTGTGCTATATTTGACTCCTTACATCATAACAACAAAAAGACAATGTTGATTTCTTCAAAATTGTAATTTTACTGCTTGATTTTAAGTAGCATAATACTTGGAGCCTCTCGGGCCCACACATGACTCCTAGGTTAGTGCCTCATCTTTTAGAGAAGAAAGTTGTGGCTGATTCATATCCACTTCTCCGACATTTCACACATAAATATGAATAAGTTTTCAACAGCCTTTTCCTCTAAGTGCCTTTGGATAGGAAAAAAATCTTTATTACTCTGCAGTGGTTATGCTCAGTTAACAATAACTAGATCTGTCATCTGTTTAAAGATGCTGTGTCCCCCCCTTTTTGGGTTTCAATAAATTTATTGTGCTATAAAGCTCATCAGCTGCAAGATGCAATGTCAAGTGGATGATTCCTTTGTGTCCATATGTGTGCTCTGGAGACAAAACAGTGTTGCAGTATCTAATGGGCTGCTATGAAGAAGGGGGAGGTAAACCTATTCTCCAAAGCACCTGAAGTCTGGACAAGAAGCAATGGATGGAAACTAATCAAGGAGAAAACCAACCTAGAGCGAAGAAGAAATTTCCTGACAATGAGAACAATTTATCAGTGGAACAAGCTGCCTCCAGAAGTCATGGATGCTCCTTCACTGGAGGTTTTTAAGATGAGATTGGATCATCATTTGTTTGAAATGGTATAGGGTTTCCTTCCTGAGCAGGGGGTTGGACTAGAAAAGGGGTGGACAATTGTGGCTCTTTTATGACTTGTGGACTTCAAATCCCAGAATCCCTGGGCAAGGCAACCTAAATAA
>JAEANM010002373.1:0-24731 GCA_017656035.1 Myanophis thanlyinensis | reverse complement strand
CCTCACAACTGGAGGGATTTTCAATTGCAGCACACATTTCAAATGTTTGCTGTGAAATAACGGGCAATGATACGAACTTCCCACTAGCACAACTAGATGCAGACTGAGCGGCGGACACACAGACCAAAGATGGCCACGCTAACTCCGCCCCTTCTTGCTACAGATGAAAATGTAATCTATTTTGTGGATAGCCCTTGTATAATCTATCCAGGACAAAAATGGATACTTCCTTTTGAAGTTTTTTTTGTACAAACTGATGATGATCAGAAGTAACAGCTTGCCAAGCTCTATGAGTGAAACTCTAATATTTTATCATAAGCTTTCACAAAAACAGGCAGAAAGGCCAGTGAATTTATTCTCTTTACAAATGAATTCTTATACATATCAAAACAAAACAGTTTCTTTTATTGCATTGTATTTTCAGAGTGGTCAAAGCATGTTATGAAATGTTCCAACACCATCCATAAAAATGATTTATAGATAAATCTACAATAACATAAAAAAACAACTGTTTCAACAATGTCAAATCAGTTCCAGCAGAAGAACATTACACAAACCATTTTAAAACAGCAGTTATTCCAGCTGTTTAGGAGGATTGAATGACATTGCTCCCGATATGAGTACTTTTGAGTTTTCTGTCCTTTTTCGGGCACAGCATAAAGGAGATTCTCCGAACAAATTGTAATTTACCTGTTCTCCTAAACAAGTTTCACTACTGGGAAATATCTATGAGGAGAAAAATCAAATTCTGGAGGAACCTGGAAAAATAAAATAAACAAATAAACTAACACACACATCAATTTAAAAAAGCTTTTCAAGAATGTTGTCATTCCAAGTGGATTTTTAAAATATCAAGTATACTAAAAAAATTCCAAAGGGTGGGTGAGAGGGAAAGAGGAACGTACTATAAAATCTAAAGTAATTGTAAAAATATGTTCTATTAACACAACTTTAGATCAACGCATGTAACCGAGTATCTCAATCGGACATGAACTTGCAGCACTCATACCTTTGCAACATCTACTGTAGTATTTCCATAGTACAAGTCATGCAAGAGGGCTCCACCTTTTCATCCACACTATACGCTCCAAATTTGTTCCTGGCCAGATCCCAAACTTCCATGTCCCAAAGGTGCTTCTTCAATAGGCAACTGGACTTTCTGGCTTTTTTTTTTTTAAAGACATTTCACTTCTCATCCATATAGCTTCTTCAACTCAAAGCTATATTCTTCAAAGAAAAATCAGAAAGTGCAGTTACCTCTTGAAAAAGCACTTTTGGGACAACCAAGACCTGGATGACTAAGAATCTGCATTACAGATGTTCCGGATTTCTTCTGGTTTG
This sequence comes from Myanophis thanlyinensis, assembly GCA_017656035.1. Taxonomy (NCBI): domain Eukaryota; kingdom Metazoa; phylum Chordata; class Lepidosauria; order Squamata; family Homalopsidae; genus Myanophis; species Myanophis thanlyinensis. The sequence continues at coordinate 23,390 of JAEANM010002373.1, read as the reverse complement.
TTTCCCATAGCAACTGCTTTAATTTAACTGCAATTTGCTTACTTTAGAATCTTTTTTGTGACCTCCTGCCAGCAGCTTCATAACCACAATATTGGGCTTGGCAACTTTAAGAATTCGATTGACCTAGACAGAGATGACAGTCAAGTTTCATATTATGTATGCATAGTTAAAACAGCAGTTGCAGTGATGACTTAATAATATTCCTTGCAGTTTTTGTATTTATTGCTCCATAATAGCTTATTTATTAACCCAGCTATATATTAACAAATGCACTTTACAAACATATTGTTCTAATGTATAAGTCATAAGCACAGTGACATGCTTTCCAAATATTGACAATATTCCAGGGTATATTGCAGCATTTTGGGGAAGCATGCAAAATGCTGCTAGGCTGTTGTCAACATTTTTTAAAAGATGGACTTCTTTCCATAATCAGAAAAAAAAAAAAAAGGATGCAGAGCAGATTTCTGACTAATTAACAGGAAAGAACTAGTAGGTAAAGCAATAAACACAGTAATAACTAGAATTTCAAATCTGGGGAGCACTTGTTCTATTTATAATGATTTCCCTGGCCATTTTTCTTTATTATGATTGATCTGAAATTATATTACATTGTTAATACTGTTGAATTGATTTTTCTTATTAATTAGTTTATACTTTTTAAAAATCTTGAAGAATGTGCAGAAGTAGCCACTATAGAGTATCTGAAGAGATCTGAAGAGCTGAACTGTAACAATAGCAACATCATTTACAAACTACTACAGTTAATATTTAGTGTTTATAAATTTAATTCTTCTAAGATCTTTATTTGTGACTTAAATAAAAACAATCACCTTTCATAGTTAAAAAAAGGTAACTTCCATCAGCAGGCACTTCATTTGTTAACCCAAAACTAATACAGGAAAAGAAAGTTCCATCATAAAATATCAAGCAGTTAAGTCTCCAAAAATGTTAGATATTTAAGGACAATAGCACATTTGACACAAAGAGTTTATGCTTGCAGAGATATGTAAACAATCTACATTTACCTAATAACATAAGCAAATTTCAATGTATTCTCTCTGTTCTATAGTCAAATGTTTACCTCATGATCTGGGTTAGCGATATTTTCCAGTATCATTTTAGCTTGCTGGAAGTGTTTGCTAGCAGCCATGTAGAGATCAGAAGATTGAGGCGGAGGAGTATATTTGTTTAGATCAGACATTTCCTAAACATTAAATAATGTCATTTAAAATTGAAGTAATAAAATAATCCTTATACAATTTTTAAAAAAGTTGTGGTTTGATTAAAATGAACAGCATACAGAAGAACTATTTTAATTATTAGTTCATATATAATTTTATAACCAAGTAGGTAATGGTTTCTTCACTTCTGGTAGTGTAAAGAATAACAAATTATCGTATTTTTCAACACCAGTTATAAGGCATGTGAAATGCTGTTTTTTGATATTTTAAAGGCAGGCTTGGGATGCAACTTGATGTAAAATACTGTTTCTTGCCTTTATTCCAAGAAAAAGAAATATATACCACATACCACCAAGAACAACTGCTTACTAGGATGACAATATTAACAAGATTTGTGGCAAATTAGTTTTTTTTAATTAAAGCATGTAAATAACATGGATTTAAAATGATTCACCTTGAATTGCAAATAGTGCACAGGTGGTGGTGTGATGACACTGTTGAATGGGGCAAATCGATGTTCATATCGAACTTGTTCACTATCAAGTTCAAATTTTGGCTTCCTCACTTTACCATCCATGTCAAAAGCAATCATAGTCTTCAAGAAAATGCAAAGTAAAAGCAGCTTGTTACAACAGAAGCAATGGAAATGTTAATGTATGTACACATTACTTAGAAATAATTGGAAAAATGTTTTATATTTCTGATTACAACTGCATATCACTCTTGACATTCCACCCTAGTAATTATCTCATGAAATATGATTCATAACTATCACTGGAATTAAATGGAACCAGTTCTTTCAACAGCAATTCATACTAACACATGACTATACTAGTGAAATGTACAAATAAACTGTAGATGGTCCAAAGTGTGGTAGCCCAGCTGCTATTGCTTACAAGGAGGTTTAGCAATTTAATACCAATGCATTTCTTGTTGGATTAGTTACCCAACATTACCAGATCCAATTCAAAGTGCTTATGCTAAAGCCTTAGATCAGAGGTGTGCAATGTTGCCAATTTTAAGTCTTGTGGACTTCAAATCCTGGAATTCCCCAGCCAGTTTGGGTATATAAATGTGCCCTTTATAGACATGTAACTTAAACAAACTTATTGAATTACATAATGTGTAATACATCACCTTGTACATTCCAGCACACATATTTTGATAGGCTTGACTCATTGTAATCTCTCTGCTCAGAGGACGAGCTGTAAATTTAATGCATAGAAAAAAACATTATAAAACTTCTGAAGTATTTTTAAAAACCTATATAATCTGAAAAATGAGGCAATCTCAAAAATATACTTATTATCCTATAGAATTTGTCCTACTACAGAACCTATACTATGAGACACATGTGCTAAATATTCTCTCAAAAAGGCCATTTGTAATATACTGCTGAGTGACAAAAAATAGTAATAATGGAAAAATATTTGGTTTTTTAAGCTTTTTTAAAGCTTTACTCAGCTTTATAAGCCATTTGAGTTGTAAACAATTAAAACTCTACAATGGGGGAAACCTACTTTTTTATTCTAATCATAAAAGCAAGCTACACTGCTTGACGAATAAGTTATGAAAATTGGAAAAAAATTTAAATGGGAAAATGCAATTGGTGGAAAGAAGTTTAAGCTTCTAAACTTATTCAAGAACACAATAAGAAATGAAGATCATATTCCATTATTGTTGCTTAATAATTTATTTTACAATGTCTATGCTATGAGTGTTATGTCATACTTTTAATGTATTGTTGATTACTATAAGGCTATTTTTAACTGCTGACAGATTGTGGTTAGCGCAAAAACAAATCTAATAATGCAAAATAAACTTAGCTCATACTGTATACAGGGTTTTTTTTTACTATTGTTTTTTCTAGTGCTCCAACTCCAAATTGTCAAATAAAGATTTTTTATTGAAGAATGAGGTTGGAGATAATGAAACTGCTTACTTGGAAGAATGTATATAATTTAGATTTCAATGGCTCCACGGAGCTGAACATTCAAAAGGCAACCGTAAGTTCAGATGTCATAAAAGAAGCCTCAAGCAAAACAATGAAGCATTTGCGAGATCTGTCTCAAAAATATACCTTTTTTCTTTTTCTTTGTTTTTTTATTACTCCGACCTTTCTGTTGTTCTTCCATTATTCTTTCTTCAGCCATCTGAGAACTATCCGCACGACTGAGTGTTGACATTAGCCATGCATACAGAAATTCAGAAAGGTACCTAATGTAGAAAGTATACTTAATTTAGGACTTTAACTAATTGTTGATTATTTATTTGTTCATTTATTAATCAAATTTATATAGATGCCCATCCCAATAGAAGTGACTCTTGATGATGTGCAATTGTCAATAAAAAACAACAGACACATTAAAACGGATATTTAAAATTAGAAAAAGCAGCATTAGAAATGGAGATAATTAAAATTAAAAATATATACGAACCCCAAACATAGAAAGAGAGAAAGTATATTTACCTCAATAGTGAGCCATTTAAAAAAGTTCCCTGGGACTTCTAGAACATCAAAAGGGATAGAGCTAACCTAATGTTGAGGGGTGCATTGGGTAGAATGTTCATAAGGTGGGCGCCACAGCAGGCAAAGCCTGCTATTTGGGACCCACCAAATGTGGATCCCTGGTAGATAGTATCCACAATGTGTCCTCTGTGTCGGATCTAATGGGCTGAGGTGATGTAACTGAGGAGAGGCAATCTCTCAGATAACAGCTTTATACCACAAAGGGCTTTAAAGGTTAAAAGAAGCACCTTAAATCTGTTTGTTTTAATTTTATAACCAGTTTTAACCAGTCCAATTTTTTCCCCTCATGCCAGATCACCCTCATAGCAATAGGTGCTAATGGGAGAGAATCAGTAGTAGGATTCAAATAATTTAACAACCGGTTCTCTGCCCTAATGACTAGCTGAACCAGCAGTTCTCTGAACTGTTTAGAAAGTTAACAACCAATTACAGAGAATAGGCATGGACCGGTTGAATCCCACCTCTGGAGAAAATTCTTTTTTACCATGAAGATACTCAAGCCAAACATATCACAAGAGTCACAAGTCTGTGTTACATTAATCCTGAATAGGTTATTAATTGAAATTATCCATATGTAATTTTCAAAATATTAAAAAATAATTAGGAACATCGAAGTTTATGACCAATGTCAATATATTAACAATCTAAGAAAAGATATTAAGAGAGGGACAGTCGTAGGTGTACTATCAGAACTTTGCAAGCACTGATCAGTATAAGGGCTCCCACTGCATGAAGCAATGGACGAATTATGGGGAACTAGAAGTCTTTCAGCTACAATAATGTGAAAAAGTAACTGAAATGTTTGACTTTTTCAACATATTTGGACATACAGGTATTTGATCTTCATTTCAACAATACTGACAAAAGGGATGTAACAAACGCATCTTGTAGTCCATTGTGCAATTTAAATGAATATAAACACAAATTTCACCTGTGGAAAATAAATAAATTTATCTCTGCAGTTGTCACTACCTCATATATCTAAAATTAGAATTTTAAAAAAATTAGAATCATATGTACCAGATATAGGCAAATCTAGGAAAAACCTTAATGAAACCTCAGACATTTAGTTCGATTTATTGTGATGGTATCATCCTGCCTAGGTCAAAAGAGCTCTCTGAAGTTTTCAGAGGAAAAAAAAAAGTATTGATGCCTATGAAGCTGGGAAGGGATTTTAAAGATTGCCAAACAACTAGACATCAACCATTCTACTACTTGGAACACCATTTACAAGAGGAGAAGATTTCAAACAACGGCCAACTTGCCCAGGTCTAGGTATCCCAGCAAACTCAGCCCTAGAGCAGAACATAAGATACTGAACAAAACCTCTAAGAATCCCAGAATTTCATCATGTGACCTCGAGCCAGCTCTTGCCACTAATGGAGTGAAACTGCATGTGTCTAGCATTAGAAAGAAAAAGTTCAAATCAGGTTTACATGGGAGGTATATCAAAAGAAAACCTCTGCTATGGATGAAAGAAAGGCTAGGTAGAATAGGGAGACACAAAGGGAAGATAGACTTAAATTAGTGGAAAAAGAGGAAAACGAAGAAAGAAAAGGGACGGAAGAAAGGTAATGAGAGGGAAGAGTAGTAGAAAGAGGGAAAGGGGAAGAGACAGAAGACGAGAGAAAGAGGGGGAGAAGGAGAAAGGGAAAGGAAGGAGTGGAAGAGAGAAGGGAATGGAAGAGAGAGAATGAAAGAAAGATTGAAGAAAGGGAGGAGAAGGGTTGGAGTAGGGAGGAAAGAAAGAGGAAAAAGGGGAAACAAGCATAGAGAATAAATAAAGCAGTAAGATAAGATAGAGAAGAGAAGAAGATAGATAAGAGAACGGGGAAAGGAGAAAGAAGAAGGTAGAAAAGAGAGGGGGAAAGGAAGAGGGGAAAAGAAAGAGAAAGGAGAAGAAGAGAGAAGGGGAAGAGGAAGAAACGGGGGAAGAAAGAAAAAGAGTTGAAATAGAATTATGTAATATTAAGTAAGGAAACAGGACAATGACCTGAGACATATGTGAACAAGATATATGTTTGACAAAATCCAATGTAAATAATGTACATATGTGAATATGAGATAGATGATAAATATTGTAAATTACTGATAAGGAATACACCCATATAAATGGTTCTTATGGAAATGGAATGTTACACTGGTTTTATTGTATCCTTTGTGCAGGTATTGTGCAATATTTGTGCAATATTGTGCAATATTGTAACAATAAAAAATTGAACACTTTTTTAAAAAAGAGGAAACCTCTGCTATCCAGAAAAAATACTGGGGCAAGAATAGAGTTTGCTCATGAAAACCTAAGCAAAAAAATAGGATTCCTGAAACAATGTGCTCTGAACAGAAGAGGCAAAGATGATACAGATAGTACCAAGAGACACGTTTGGTGAAAATTCAGCATTTATCAGAAGAACCTGATACCAACTCTAAAGCATAGTGATGGAAATATTGGGGCTACTTAACTACACTGGGCCCGAGCAGTTCACCATCACAGAATCTACTTTTTGTATCCAAGGTACTTGAAGATAATGGATAAGATAAATCACCAGGCAGAAGATGGAAGGTTTAAAGAAAGTGACAGCAATCCTAAACCTAGTAAATCCACCAAACTGGCTGATAAGAGGAAATGGAGAGTTCTACTTAAAGATTGTTTTGGTCAAAAGGGGCAATCTCAGGTTTTGCTTACTTTTTCCACAGAAGAAAATACCGTATCAGTCAAATCTTTACCGAATAAATATTTTCAAAGTGAGTTTTCCATTGGGTTTTTCTGTTCAATTACATTATATTTATCGTCTTACATTGGTTGAATGAAGATAAAACATCAGTATGTCCACATATATTAAAAAAAGAAAAATACATATGGCATGTACTTACTATTTCATATGACTATATGTCTGATGACTCTCTTACATCCACACCCAATGAAGACTATATTCCAGTTCCACCTATCGAAGCTTTAAGACTAACTGCTATTAAAAGAAAACTTCAGGCAAATCCAGGCATTACAAAACAAGGAGACCAGTAGTATTTTAGGTAAAGGAATATCTAATGCAAGTATCTCTATAAGCAAAAATAGCTAAGCAGTGCAAAACTCATTAATTTTGCATGACAAAAAAATTAACAAATTCAGTGAAGTATCAAAAATACTGAATATATCTTTAAATGTGAGTAATAGGCATTTATGGAATCTCTGCCAAATCATGTTCAACAGGGGAACACTGATGCAATTGTACCTAAGGAACCTGTTAGCCACATATATGCTTAACTATATTTAGAGTTAGGTCTGGATAGCACACCTTCCTAATTTGCAGTAATTAACTTCTCTTACCAATATATGTAATAATATTCATGCATACTGTATAGCTCCAGTTCAAACCCACTGAGAAGATACTGTATCATAATGCGAAGATTATGGTATAGGACCCAGGTTCCCAAACATGCCAAATGTTGCCTTTGAGGTTCTTGTTTCAAGAGCATACTGTGAAGAGCTGCATCCACTTTCTCTGCCTAATGAAAACATAAATCAGCTTAATGCAACCATGAGCACTGAGATTATACTAACAAAATTCTGACAAATAAAAACAATTTAACAAAAAGAGCCAGTTTGGCCTAGTGGTTAAGGCCTTAGTCTAGAAACTGTGGGTTCTAATCCCACCTTAGATATGGAAAGCTGGCTGGGTAACTTTGGGCCAGTCACCCAATCTTGGTCCAATTCACCTCATAGGGTGGTTGTTTTGGGGAACACTGGAAAAAGGGGGATATTTATGTATGTTCGCCACCTTGAGTTATTTATAAAAATAATAAAGGTGAGATTAAAAAATATATTTTAAAAAAACTTTAAAAACCCACCCGATGTTTGTATTGTATCTGCATTTATATTTTAGATTCCAAAACTACTATTCTTTCACATCAAAACAAATAACCCAAATGTATGTAATAACATGTAAGGATCAAAACAGTTTAATTTAATTTAGGTGTAATATATTGTATGAATGATGCTAATAAATTGAGCATTTTGTCTTCCGTCCAATATCACACCTTAGAATTTTGTGTCATATAATGAATTCTTTTCACCTATTGGATATTCTAATATTTAATGCTTTAATGTATGTTATCATATACCTTAAAACAGATTGATATGTTGTCTAAAGTTATTAATAAATATAACATTAGTTAAAAAGAAAAAGTGAGTTTCCCGAAATGTATGGTTTTCCTTAAATCCTATATTCCTAGATATTAACCCTTTTTCTGAAAGGGCAATAGAAACAGAAAAACATGTATTGCATGTAGCTCTAGAAAGCACAGAGAACAAAAACTGCTTGTGCATTGCAAACTATTCCTAAAGTTCTCACTTCAACAGATACTAAACATACGTTTGAATCAATCTTGTACAGCCAAATCAACTGGAGAGAAAATGCAAGCCATCTTCAAGGCAGATTTGATAAAGTATTTGATACCTGCTTATATTACCTCATCTTGCAAAGTAGCAAATTCTTCAAGAATATGGCCAAGTTTATCTCTCTGCCGAGCTCTATTATGTCCATGAATTTGAATCAAACTGCAAAATGGCTAAAAAAAAAAAAGAATTCAGTCTATTATATTTGAGACTTTACACGGCAAAACTTAAGAACAACACTGTGGTGGCAAGAGTGTACCTTGTGGTGATTTATAAATACAAAATCAATTGGTTCTTAGCTCACTTCTGACACATCTGTTTAGGTGAGTCTAAAAGGTGACTGTAATATGCATCTTACTTCAAAGTTTTCCTATCTCTAAACAAACAATACATTCCTTCTTTTGGAGTGCAGAATATTCCTTTAATAATTTCTAATCATTTCCTATTGGCCTATGAAAGTATCTTACAGCATTACAACTGAGAAATTTAGAAAGATAAAGGGAGACTCACAGGACTGGACATCTGGAAACTGTTGCATTTTGAAATGTTTCAAGCACAAAATTTACTGAAATGCCATTTTAGCTGTAGAAATGGCCCGTTGTGTACTTTGAATGGGAAACTTTGTGAAATTTCACACCAAACAAGTTTTAAGACAAAACATTTTGTCCATAAACCTAACAGGACCCTCTATACTACTTCCTTTGCTATTTTACAAGGCGCTATTTTATAAATACTTTCTTCAAATTAATATTTCTTCAATTCAAATAGCTGGTTGACTTTTTGCTAATAGCGTGTAACAATCCAACTTTGAACAGGTCACACACATTGAGACAGTTTACCTTTTATCCATACTGTATTTAAGCATTTAAATAAATGCACTTATATTTCATAATGCTATCAATACTCACTCGAACACAGTGGGTCACAAAGGAGTCAATATAGTCCTTAGCCTGGTGATTGTTATAAAGACAACACCTAACAGAAAATGAATGAAATTATTTTGAGTAAAACTTAAAGATGTACATTGTCCTAAAGTTGAGTTAGGCACCCCATCCCCAATTATTTGTTATGACCCCCCCCCCCCCAGCATATCTATAATATGGCATAAGACTACGAACCTTAAGTGATTTTTTTACACTTTCATATCCTCAGTGACACCCCGGTCCAAATATATCCAAAACTCCCTAAAACTTTGGGGCATCTGTTATCACATAATTACCTCTGATGTTCGGAGGCTTTTTTAAAAAAAGTATAGTTCATGAATAAATCAACTGCTTCCTTCTACCCTTAGGTAAAACACTTTATTTGTATTCCTAAGAATGGCTATGCTCCCAGAAACTTTTTCTCCCTTAACAATAATTAGGTGGGGTTTTTTTTTATTCACAGAGAAGTCTATTTCTAATAGAAATGATTTTACCAACACCTGCTTCTTAAAGTTACCAAAATATCTTTAATATAAAGATATTCTTTATACTATACTTATTAAAGTATCTAAGATACTCCGAGAGAAACTATAAATCTATAAATTCATACCCAAATAGATTTGATTACTCACTTTGGTGAAAGTACTGGAGGACTGACAAAAGATCTTAGGGCATCTTTTACCATGTCTTGCATAAGGTGAGTACCAAACACTTTTTTATTGTCCACAAGAAAAGTGGTCTGAAACAAAATGTATCTTCATTATTTTACATGGCTATGGACATAATTTTCAATTTTGTATTGTACTATTTCCAACTTGCCTGTAACAGTGATCTTGAAAGAACACAGGGTGATTGTTCACTAAATTCGCAGAAAAAATCCTAATTTATAAACAGAGTAAGAAAACCATGGGTAATGTTTTGTTTAAAGATAAAGTCAAATTCTCTTCTTTAGATATAGAATATGTTTGGACATAGAACATTGAAGGGCGGTATATAAATTAAATAAATAAATAAATAAATAAATCTTCCATCAGCAGAAGAGAACTCCCTATCCTTCCTCAACAGGATGTTTGAGACCCTTCTTTGGGAGCAATTATAAAAAGTACCGTATTTGTCACTCCATAAGATGTACCTGACCATAAGACGCGTGCCCTGTTTTTGGCCTCCGTGCACCCCAAGGCGGAAAACAAGATGCACGGAGGCCAAAAAAGAGGCGTGCGGAGGCCAAAAATAGCCAGCGGGTAGGCAGCGCTTTTGCAATATTCGCTTCATAAGACACACAGACATTTCCACCCACTTTTGGGAGATAAAAAAGTGTGTCTTATGGGGTGAAAATATGGTAATTGCCAAATTCTATTTCAATATTCTTTTAAAAAATTTCTTCACTTAATTTTATGTTTTTTTAAATTGATATATGAAACATGAAATGAGATTTTGCTTTAAGTCTAAAAAGCATTCATGAAAAAGCCCTTGGAATTATTGTTTCCTAATTAATATTAAAAGTATTTATACTTACTAGTATGCAATGCAAATTGGTTAAATTGATGACTTCACATACAGTTTTGATTCGTTCTATAAGTTTTGAAAAATAGTTAACCATTTCTTCTCTCTTAATAATTTTTGCATATCGAGGAAAAGTTGGAGGGAGCAATCTCTGATTAACTAGTGGCTCAAAGCCCATCATTATAGGGTGATCTAAAAAGTAATAAAGAATTCCGTTATGATTCTCCATTTAAGTTCTTTGTTATATAATAGTCAGCTAATCAATGAACAGTTTATCAATTAAGGAACAACTTTCAAAGTATTAATTTTGTCAGCTAAGCAATTTAAGATTAATCTTATCAAAATTTATTGAATAGCAAAGCATTCAAGTACAACATAGGTAATAAGGAAACAAAATGAAATATTGTGCATAAGGATCAGTCTCTAGACAAGTAAGTTCTGAAAATCACACAGCAATACTAATGATTTGTAAAGTCTAAATGTATAATGACGGAAAGCTACAAATCTGAACTTATTCTATAAAGGAGAAAAGAGAATATCTTGAAGATACTCTCAGTGAAGATCCCCTGTGAGAAAGGATGAAAGAATGGCTCATTGACTGTCTGGATTTTGCTAAACCATTAAGAATTCTATGGCTGATCTCACTGACAGACAACAATGACAATCTTCTTCCAACAGGCTACTAAATATTTCTATTTCTAGAACCTCAAATCTGAAGTACCCCCCTTATACTAATTGAACATTTTCAATATGTCTGTGTCTCAAGAAGGCCTAACTGAGACAGAAAAGTTAAAAGTAACTCTCTTTCCTAGAAAGAGCTAGAGAACACTCTTAAAAGTAAATGCTTACCTCCTTTGGTGGTATCATTCTGAGCCTGAATACCATGATGTATTAAGTTGTGAATCGCAGACAGCAGATCAGCAGCCTGAGTCAGCAACTTCTGAGCTTCTGCAACTGCACTGGTCTGTTCAGAAACCAATTTTAAAAGCTTATGTATAATAAAACAACTCCTGTGTTAAGAATTTGTATAAAAACAAAGAGTATAACATATTAGTGTACCACGCTATATTATATCATATCCTTCCTTATGTATGTTAGATCTAAACATGCATCTCAGTTCTAAAAATTCAAAATCAGTTTTACAGTCTTGATTATTATAAAGTAAAATGACAGCTTTTAAAATGGGAAGTGGCAACATAACCCCTCATTCCTCTAAGAACTCTACCTCAAAAAGTTGAAATGCTACAATGAACATTATGCAAAAACTGAAATGTCAAGCAATGTCAGCTTAAACTTCCATGACATTTCAGCTATGACAAGAGTATTCTCCTTAACATGTAAGTGTGTGCACTGTGCCTGAAATTTTGAATTTTTTTGAGTGCATTTTAGCACCTAATATTCTTAGCTTATCTCGGTGTATACATCGTAGTTACTATATGTAGAAGTTCTATATAATAACCTGCATGAACATATATAGAAGCAATTTGAGGCAACTGAAATGTATTTAAAAATATTCAATGAATCATACCTCTTTTTTGGTAAAGGCTATTAACACAGTCAGTAATATCCGAGTAAACTTCACTCTGCTGAAAACCGCAAAGCACTGCTGATGCTATTGGAAAATCAATTTCAAAATTAATAATTTTAAATTTTTATATAAGAGAAATTTTGTAGTTTAAGATATGTTTGTTATCTATGCATATAAAAGTTATGTTGCATATAATATGCATATAAAAGTTATGTTATTACTCAGAACAAAAGCATATTTTTAAATAAATTCCCTTCTGGGTTAGTTAAAAATAATAATAGTATAAGAGTGCAGTTTTTAAAATTGTACCTTAATGACAAAAGTGCGTGATTACTATTAAAAGCAATGCCCAATTGAAGCCCTGCCAAAATCAAGACCCAAACAATCTCCCAGGAATCTTACAATTAATCTTAGTGTATACACACACACACACACACACACATATCCCTTTTTCAGTTTAGGATGATTTTTATGTAATCTGGTATAGAATACAAGCATCCTTACTTCAAGTTCTACTTCTGGATCTCTCTCTTCTCCTTGTCGGCTTCGAGTGCTCTAAAATAAAAGGTATTTCAACAATTTAATGAAGTATTATATAGCTTCCTAGTCCAATGTCATATGCATGTCATCCTTGTGCAAAAATATGGCAGGTAATATGTTCCACATTACAAACACTTGGTTAAACTTCCAGTTCACTTATGGAATACGAATCAAAGTACTTATGAAATGTGTACCCATCCCATTCACATCTAAAGCATGACATCTAGACATCCTTTCACAGTCCTAATAATATTCTGCCTTGATTTATACTTTCATTGGAATGCTGTATTTGTAGATCAAGTCTCTACAATGAACTGCACTTGAAGTGATGGTGGTCAAAGCGGCTTTCTAGAAAATGAAGACTACCTCCATGTTCAGAAGAGTGAATAAAAATAGCTGCACCATCTCTCTTAGTTTGAACATATGTACAAAAACCCCAAGAGTAGAAAAAATACAAATCAACACAAAAATGAATTATATTAATTTTAGGCATGTATCATTAGTAATTCAACCTTACTAACTCTTGCTCAATTTAAGTAAGTTTGTAGGTTTTTTTTGTTTGTTTGTGTGTCTTTCAGTCAGTGTTGATGCCGGAAATTAACAATGTGACAAGTCAAATGCCTACCAATATCCCAATTCTTGTCATTCATACTATCTGTATCAAATATAACATACAGCTTTTACAATTTTAAGTATAGCACTCCAACAGTTTTATTGATTCTGTCTGCTATACAGTCAAAATATTAGTCTTGTATTTTTGAACAATTTGTCCACATTTCATTATACTAGAAATAGCCTTATATATCTAACTTCTGAAATAGCCAACAGAAATACCTTAACTCGCCGTTGCAGGTCATCTTCAACATCCTTTAGCATACCTTTAGTATGGAAAAATATTACTCAGTTCAGTAGTATTAACGCTACCGGGGGGGGGGGGGGGAGAGAATCATTTATGTACAAAAGAATGAGAACAGGATGAACAGATCCTGGTGTTTTCCAAGACTCTTGGAAAGCTGATTTTTAAAAAAACGTTTTTTTTTTTTAAAAAGACACCATGTGTTTTGGTTAAGCATCAACTGCTTGGTTTCCAAGTGTCTTAAACTCTACCTCTACTTTTTCTAGCAGGTCTCTAGGGCCAAAACAACCTAGAAAACTTTTTGGAAAGGACAGGATGCAAGATTACTTTTATCCACCGATCAAAGATGAGGAATTTAATCAATATATTGTACTTCTACCAAGAACAGTACTGAAGACAGGTGAAGATGCAGATAAAAAAGAAAAAAGAACATCCTAATACATCTGGCCAGGAATTTGCACTACATTACTGACTTTGGTTTTCAATGTGGTCCTAGGTCTTGTTGTCTTTAATTCTTTATACTAATTAAGAACTTGGATGTTCAGTTTTTATCCCTACTTCAGAGTGCATGCATAAAAACATATTTTTTCTTTAGAATCTTACAATTTGTAATACTACTTTGAAACGGGTTTTTTTATTTTATTCAGAGAATTTATATAACCTCCCACTTTTTCACAGCAACTCTAGATGGCTTACAACCAAAAAAGAAACACAATACAGAAAAAAAAAAGTTAGTATATACAACTTATTTGTTCAAACTAATGGTTATATTCTTCCAGGAAAGAGACAATGAATCTGAATTTTACCTGTAACTCGAAGATCTGTCACACTGTTTGCCATTTTAAATCCGTATGTCATAGACTGAAAATCTTCCTAAACACAAAAGTAGGCGGGTCTTTGTGTGTGAAGAAGAGTTTTGCAGTCAAAACATATTTGCCACAAGTAGCAATTTGCTTCACAGAATTTCTGCAAGAAGCTCACTCTCAAGACAACACAATTTTAACATTCAAAATTTTAGGAATACTATTCCCACTTCTGTAAGAGTTGCTCCATAGCGCACATTTTATATATGTAGTTTCCTAAATAATACCAATTAACATTGATGAAAAGGAAATATTTATTAGTGACTTCAGGCTTAATTTATGAAACTATAGTTTAAATGAACTGCATTTTCCTAATTCAAAAATGACAAGAAATCTTGTTTTCAACTGAGAGGTTTAATTGGTTCAGCCACAAGCCTTTCTTACTTTATTGATCTGTTCATAATAGATAAATAAAATAGCACATATATTTTAAGAAAATTTATACAGCCGCCTAACTCATTCTCAGATTTTATTGGCATATTCAGTTTTATGAAATACTTCCAACTGAGTAAGGGCAAACCTATTGTAACAGCATATAACAGAATAGCATATAACAGAATGAGGGATACATCAAGTACAATGGAATGAAGAGTTTTGCATCTATACATGTAAGCTACCATACAATTATGGAAGGAGATGTTCCAGAAAATATATCTTTAATTGAAAGTTAGAGGAAAAGCTTCTAAACTATAGCAAATAAAATGTAAAAGCAAAATTAATATCCTGAGAAAGAGTCCACTATAATTAAAAAAACAAAGATACGAAGAGATAATAAATAAGAAATAATGGATAAAAACTAAGAATAGCCAAGTACATCTTGAAGGAATGCCATTTTATTGGAAGAGGAAAAACATTAACTCGAGAAGAAACTCACCTCTTCAAATACTGCTGCTTTGTTTACTTTTTCTCTAGCAATATCGCAAATTTTCAGGATACCCAGTGCAAATGCCTTCATAGCAGGATCCTCAATAAAGTCAGGATTATGAATGTAGAGGCAGGTGAATACTGTCTGTGCCAAGGAATGGCCTTCTAGCCACGTTATCTGAAAATATTGAGTAGGCAATAAAGAATGTGAAGCCATTTGTGGGGCATCAGAATATTAAAAAAAAAAAACTTGAAAAGTATCTTGCTTTGCTATCCATGCAGAACTCTTGAAAATGCTACCCTGAGCCTGGAATATTTTTCAATCCTGGTATAAATAGTGCATGGATATAACAACAAGCACAGACACAAACCTCTTTCATTTACTTAAATATTCTATCTAATACTATGATAACAAGTTATACCTATGATGACTATATTTTCTTGGGAAAAAAACTAAAGACAAACCTGAAAAAGGGGAAAGCCTAAAAGAGGTTCATAAGGATAACAAAATTAATGATGCATATTTATAACTTTGCTTTACAAAGGAAAACAAAAGAGTGAAACAAGGAAAATGCAATGAAATAAATCTAAAGGACAGATTGCTATCCCTTATAATAAAAGCATATCATTGTTGTAGTTACATCATAGAGTAGCCCCAGTCTACTCTAGTTTTGACTAGACTCCATTTACTTTCATTAGGGCCAACTGGTTGAGTGTTATGGTGCAGTGTTCTAGTACAGCTATAACAATCCTGCTCTAGCCAGGGCCTTTGTAATATCGACCATTATCTGAGAGGGGAGAAAAAATGTCAGATAAATCCCTTCCTATTTCTGTCCAGAATATTGTAGTCTATTGTGCCTTGATATTTCAATTCCATTCATGGGCTGCAATGACATACGGCTATGCTTCCTGGCCCCCCATTATAAAAGAAACTGGTTGCACCCATCCTATACTATTACCATGCATGGAGAGGAAATGTTTTTATAAGTTAAAAATAGGAATTCCACTGTATTAAATTTGTGTCCAACCATAACTGCTTTAGGAATTATTTATTTTAGAAAATGCACCAACTTAATTTTCATGCACAATGAAGACTATGTTATCACAAATTTTATCACAAGGCACAAACTACTTCAGTTCTACTTTTATTAATCCAAAACCTACTTTAAAGGCTTAAGGAAAGAAGTTATTTCCACTCATGCAACATTAAAAACATTACATTCTTACCAAGCAGCAAAAGCAAGTGTCCATTATTCCTATCAATTCAGGCAACGATAGGTCTTTAACTTTAATGGTCCCATCCTTTAAAAGAACAAAGGGGAAAACATGAATTACCATTAGTAATCAGTGAAAATAAAATGGTGAGGAAATATTTCTGTTCACTGTTGCAATTACTAGTTTTGAGACAAGGGATTTGGTTCTGACAGGCAACATTAACCGACCTATGAAGGAGAATAAAAAGGACGATCTACTACTGTAGCACATCTTCTCATCAAACCAACTATTGTAATCCGAAGCCTCAATGTGCTGCCCTAATATATTTTTTGTGATCCCTGGACTTCTCTCCAACTTTCTCTCTGAAAATTTGTTATTTCTGTTTCCTATTGTTTTAAGGTGGGAAATGTACAAAAGCCCTAAAAAAGGTGTTATAGGTAAAACCAAACAGAAACCCTCTTCCTAAGCCCAGAAAAGCCTGCTTCTGCCCACATTCCCCTAATGCAGTGATGGTGAACCTTTTAAAGACCGAGTGCCCAAACTGCAAGTCGCACGCACGTGCATACGGCGAAGACATAGACACCAGCTGTCTGGCGGGAGGTGGAGCATCATAACACCAACTGCTCTGCAAGAGGTGAGATCTTTTTTCTTTTTCAAGATTCTGTTTCATTATTTGCAGGGAAACTTCTTGCAAACAACGGCAAGAAATGCCAGAGAAAAACATGGTAGAGCTGAGCTGGGGCAATGGTGCGCCCGCCCATAGAGAGGGCTCTGAGTGCCACTTCTGGCACACGTGTCATAGGTTCGCCACCACTGCCCTAGTGTGATACGGTCATTCACACTTTGAATCATCCTGCCCATTGTGTCTTACTCCCTCCAGCAAACACAACTACAATCCTCTCCCGTAGAAGCTTGCCTATTCCTGAAAAATATGAATACTGACATTATTTACAATAGGTATTTGATTTATCCAGTTTTCATTTTGCTTGCTTTTTTAATTTCCTGTGTTGTACAACTTTGATTAGGACTGACCAACTCCTCATTACTCTGAAAATCATTCTGAGAATCTCAACATGTTTTATATTCTTAAATAGTGAATAATAAGAAAATAATGTAAGAAAATTAAAGGATTAAATGAATTAACCCAATGCCTTTAATCAGGCTCCAGGATGGAATGGAAACAGCACTGCTGTTGCTCCACTGGATGACTATCAGCACCTGAATGAGCGCAGGGCTGCCATATATCCTGTTAAACTTCTCAGCAGCACTCAGTATCATTAAACATTATTACAGTCCTGAGTGGGTAGATCTAGGATAGTGTCATTAAGAAAAAGCAGTGGCTGGCTCCTCCTAGCGGGTTGCTACAGAATTTAGTCCATTTTCTACGCTCATTTTTTAATTTAAATTTATATGCTGCCCAGCTCCAGTATCAGAGATGCTATAAATTATTTTTATTCAAAGCCTGGGATACTGAAGGACTCAACAGGACAAAGCCTGCTCAAACTGAAAATCAGAGGTACAGATACTTTCTCAAAACCATTGCTGGCTCCATCAGTGGCTCTAGATCATGGATGTCGGACTCGCAGTACCACATTGCTGTCACACAACTTTTCCCCATTCAGAGCTGGGGTGGGCCTGGCCTGCGTGTGACGCATCCGGCCCACGAGTTTGATACCCCTGCTCTAGATAGAGTTATATACTCCCTTTATGCAATGAATCTATGATCTGAGGTAACTCATGCATTCAGTTCTGCTTATATAGCTGCTAACACCCACAGGGGTGACTTTCAACAGCTTTTTCTATCCCCAGTTTAGGGGCCAAGGGCTCTGGTCATAATAATTCATGTCTTAATTCCTCCAGATTCGGTTACCGCAAAACATTTTACATGAGTCTCTCTTCAAAGATTCAGAAACTATAGCTACTGCAGGGTATCTTCAGGATCATGTTCAAGCAGAATCTGCCTGTTTTATGCACTCAACTTAGGAAGAGAGTTTCAAATTCTCACTGTTTGAGAAATTAGAGGAGTGGGAGGAAGGAACCAAGACTTCCCTCTGGCTGTCCTAGACCTTTGGACTAGTTTGTCACCCATAAATTAAATGGTTCTTTCACCCACATATTTAGGAAGATGACAAAGACCATACTTCTTTGCCTAGCTGTTGAGATCTAATATTTTAATAGGCTTTTCTAGTTTTTACTTTATTTTTAACTCATAGCATCTTTGTTATAACTGTTGTGGCCCGACAGCGGCCAGCTGAACTGTTGGCAGACTCTGACAGTGAGGAACAACATGAACCTGTCCTGGAGTCTGGGGAAGGTTATGAGGGGTGTTCAGAAACAGAGCTGGGACCAGGGATGCCTGTCAGCCATTAGTTACCATCTGAATCAGAGAGCAGTGAAGAGGAACAGGTGGAAGCTGTCCCTGATGTGCGTATGCAGAGCTGCTAGGAGAGAGGAGCTGAGGAAGCAGGGCAGGCGAGGAAGGCATAATACATGTGGCTAGTGATTGGCCCCTCCCTGAGAGATTAAAAGAGGAGCAAAGGGGAGGGGGAGTTTGCAGAGAACAACATTCGTTCGTATGGTTTTTCGTTTGTATGGAAAAACTCTGTTCCTATATTTGTGAGTCATTCTCAGGCCTTGTGCCGATCCTGATAGCAGTCTGGGCCAACAGCCAGGCCTTGGTTTATATAATAAATAGTTTTATGGACAAGCAAGTCTACTCTTGTATCTGGAGAGGCCTAGGACAGAACAGCAACTCAATTTTTAATAATTTTTTATTGTTGCTCTTTTGAGAATATTTTAGTCTATTTATTTTGCAGGGTATACTTTATACAATAAATATAAATATCATCAAACCTCAACAGAATTATTTGATTGGATGCTTTTAAGATGTTTCTTTGACTAGATCAAGTTTCAATGTGCATGATTTGCTCTAAACCAGAAAATCAACTCATAATTATTCAGCAATAACTGCTATAACTTAGTTTTTGTTCCTGAATTCTTACATTGAATGTGTTCTCAGAAGTCACCTGTTTTTAAATAGGATTGGTTGTCTTTTCCTACTAATCAGTTGAGGGATCTGCGGTGTATTATAAGGAAGAAAAAGAAGGGGAACTTAAAGTCCTTTATCTATTCCTTAATACATGAAATTCACACTTATTGCAATATTTGTATTGATATAATAATGATTTATTTTTATGGCTCATCAACAGTTTACACTAAAACCAACCTTGATAGCCTGTTCAAAGTTGAGAACTTTACGATTAACTTGGTTTCCAATCATACCAGCATCCATCTTAGGATCCATCATTTCAATAGCAGACATGGCTTCAAACAGACCAAAACTAAGGATGTTAAGAAAAGAGAAATAATTAAGTTTGTATTAGCAACTTAAACAAAAATTAATGCATGTGCAGTTTAAATGTATTGTGCAAACTTAAATATCCATTTTAAAAAGTACATGCAGAATATACTATTAAGCAAGTAGAAATGGAGAATGTGAAAAATTACTACTGAATCTGTTTTCAGTAAAACACGACAACCAAATCTAATAGGTATTACATGTAGAGCTTGAATATTATTTTCTTTTCCATAATTTTTATCTTCATCTACTTTTACCATTTTATAGTAAGAAACCACATAATCAGACCCAAAGATATTTATGCTAACATATGGGTCAACATCACATACATGCATACATTATACCAGTGGTGGCGAACGTTTTACTTACCGAGTGCCGAAAAGTACATGCTTTGTGCATGCCACCCGCACTTGCGTGCAGCTCCTCCACATGCGCTGCATGTGCAACTGCACCATCTGCACATGGCATGCAACTTTTGCATGTGCAATGCACATATGCTGTATGCAGGCACTCACACACACATGAGCAATCACGTGTGCATGCACAGGAGAGCTCCAAACACCAGCTGGATTTCCTGCTGCAATTGCACGCATGCACAGCGGAGGCTCGAAGACCAGCTGGGTCTCTGCAATTGCGCATGTGTGTTTGTGTCATCGCATGTACATGCTCAGCTGGAGGTAAGTTGGCCATCAACTTGTGTGCCCTGCAAGATGGCTCTGAATGCCACCAGGCATTATACCCATGATGGTGAACCTATGGCCAGGGTGCCACAGGTGGCATGCAGAGCCATCTTCCTGGGCACACAAGCTATCAGCCAACTTACCTCCAGCTGAGCATGCACATGCAATTGCGCATGCACACATATGCAATTGCAGAGACCCAGCTGGTCTTCGAGCCTCCGCTGTGCATGCATGCAATTGCAGCAGGAAATCCAGCTGGATTTTGGAGCTATCCTGCACATGCACACGTGATTACATGCAGCGTGTGTGCACTGCACCTGCAAGAGCTGCATGCATGCGCACATGGTGCGGTTGCACATGAAGCACATGTGGAAGAATCACACACAAGTGCAGATGGCACGTGCAAAGCACGTATTTTTCGGCACTCAGTAAGTAAAAGGTTCACCACCACTGCATTAGTCCATTAGATGACCCTGTAGCATTTTGAAATGTGCTGTCCTTCTATTTGTTACTGACCATACCCTTAATTGTAAGAACTAGAATACATAGAAAAGTTTACTGATTATTGTACTTAGGGCAAATAATCTCTCTCTAAACTAAACATTAAGCATAATTTATCCACTTCCATTAAAAATCACTTTTATAAGCTTTATCATCGTAATTATACAGGTCTGGGTTCAAATTCAAAAGACTAATTGAAGTTAATAGGATAAGTTAGTCATAACTGGATTTAACACATTATGTTAACCTTTTCTGTAACTTCTAGCACACATTTCCTAAATCAAGAAGCACATTTCAAAAAATAACTTCAACATCCCCAAGCCATTAACATCAATGACAAATGCCAGTGTTGTCTCAGCAAGGATTCATATGAAAATCTAATATCAACTAGTAGTTCAATGAAATTCACTATAAAGTCCAATATTTAAATGCCCAATATATTAAAATAAAAAATAAAATGATGTAAGAGTGCCTATAATACGCTATCAAAAATCACTGAACCTAAATCTATTTTTATGATAGAGATGAAAAGAAATTGGTTTTATCTAAAAATATATATTTCAAGCTTTAATAGATTTTTTTCTCCAAACATTATCAAAACAGAGAATATTGCCTAATTTCAAATATTTTATATAGAATTTAAGTTTGACTGAAAATGTATAAATTTAAATTTTTTGTCCATACTACTCATATATTGACATACACTTTTATACCCAAGATGTCATAATGTACCACTGAAATGAAGGAATGATCTACCAAGCATTTGTTTCACATCTGAATATATATACAACAGTATAAACTTCTGTTCTTATGATAAACTCACAGTTTGTCATGAAGCAACTCTCCTAACTTCAATTCTAAAAAAGAATTACAAATGAGTTAAATAAAAAAAAACACTCCAAATAGTTTTTTTTCATATACATCATATAATCAAAAATAAATTCACACCGTGGAAGTATATATTTGTACAGGTAGTCCTTTACTTATGACCAGTTGCTTAACGACCATGTAAAGTTACAACCAACCTTCAAAAGCTACCGATGATCCCATTTCAAAGTTCCAACAACTGCTTACCCGCCCATAGTCTGATGACCAAATTTGGGATCCTTGGCAATTGGCCTGCATTTATGGCCATTTGCAATGCCCTGCAGTCACAAGACATTGATATACAACATGTTTGCTGGAAACTGCAGTTTACTTCCAGTTTCCAGCAAAAACTGGCCCATTGCGAAGCATGGGTTTGCTTTATGACCACAGCCTTCGCTTTACCACTAAAAAGGAGGTAAAATCGGATCAGTCATGTGACTCCCCTTTTATAATCGTCACAATTAATGACTATAATTGCCAAGTTAATTATGGTTGTAAGTCAGGGACTACCTGTACCGAAACTCCATTGTAGACCTATCAAGAGTCCATTTTTGCATTATTCAAATGTAAACATCAGGAAACCCAACTGCTTAGGAGAGTCAGTTTGGTGTAATGTTAAGGCATTAGAGCAGAAATCAGGAGACTGCGAGTTCTAATTCTGCCCTAGGCATGAAGTTGGCTGGCTGATCTTGGCCCAGTCACTCTCCCACAGTCCTAGGAAGAAGACCACAATAAGCCAACATTCTGAAAAATGTTGCCAAAAAAACCACAAGAACTTGTCCATGCAGTCGCCAAGAGTCAATCCTGACTTGAAGATACAAAATAAAACAAAAAAACTTGCTTAGATTTTATGGGAAATGGAAATTGCCTTCTTCCTCCTCCAAATCTCTATCACTTGAACACCTATTTAAATTACTGGCATGAACCTCAAGGAACCGAATGAAGGCTCTGAAAAGATGCACTCCAGAAATGTTCAGTCACTGAACATGGAAAAAATCCATGAAAAAAAACAAACTGGGAAATTTTCAAAAGTGGGAAAATGTTCAGCATTTCATTTTCATTGCACAAATGTTGATACTAGTTGTAGAGAAGGAGGAGATACAAGACACAAAAGGGTTGTGTCATCTGATGCCATTAGTGAAGTGAGTTTTGACAATTTAGGGCAATCAAAACTATTTGATGCTTTCCAGTGATACCACTCAATCCTCTCCAGAAAAATATTTGGTTATATATTATATTATATATATCCCAAATGCCACCACTCTGCTAAACAAATAATTCCCTCAACACTGTAACTATTTACTAAGTCTGAATTACTATTATTCTCATCGTTAATCACCCACCCTACCCCGCTATGACTATAACTTGTTGCTTGTATCCTTATGATTTATACTGATTATTGTTTCCTAGTATGATTTCAATTTCAATTTCAAATTTTATGTCACATGCACAGTCATACATGGTACGATATGCAATGAAATGCTTACGCAACCATTCACGACCACAGATAAGTTAGGGCAGAATGGGAGGGTAGGGTAGGAATTAGGTTAGGAATAAGTTGGGGATAGTTGGGAAGGTGGGTACA
>JAEANM010002372.1:10676-24292 GCA_017656035.1 Myanophis thanlyinensis | reverse complement strand
ATCAATCAATCAATCAATCAATCAAGTCAAAGTGTAATGCAAGGGCTAAGCCAGGCAGGGGAGGAACTCCAGCCACAGGATCAATGTGGGGCTCAGCCCTCACACCTGTTGCACAATGGCTGCCAACCAGGAATGGAAGAGGGGCCTTTGGCTCCTGTCCGGCCCCCTCTGACTTCTGCCTTTGGAGAGTGATCAAAAGCCACAGAGTCTCACTACTAAATATGACCCAGATTGTAGGCCTCCAGAGTGTGTGCAAAGGTGTGTGCTCTGTGTGAAAGAAATGTACCAAAAGAAAAAGAAAGCCCCTTTGTTTGGGTACATAAAACCCGTCACCAACTTCATGCTCCGGGACTGTTTGATGCCCAGCTGTTGCAGAGATTCCCTGCTGGGATCTCTACGGGGCCTGTCAGGTGTGAGTGGATTCACTTTAGAGCACTTCTTGAATCCAATCCAAAGTTTGGGGTTGGAGCTGGGTCCTCTCCAGGCTCCTTGGAAGTGGCTCCTTTGCCCTCAGCTGAGCTCTGCTCTTTTTCTGGCTGCTTCCTTTATTGGGGCTGTTTCGCCACAGGATTCTGAGGATGGGTGATGACATTTGGGGGGGACAGTTGTTCCCCAGGGTCTGTTGATCTGGTATGTGGGTGTGTCAACTTGTTTCACAGTCCTTTGTGAGTGTGGCTGAGAGTGAAGCACCCCACCAGCTGCCCCTTAGCAGGAAAAGCTCGGGGGGCTGCCAGAAAGAAACATGAGATGGGGCAGAATGTGGGCTGGATGATCTCCAAGGTCCCTTCCAACTTTTCCCTTCTGAGCATTTTCCTGGAGGGTCTCAATTCAAAAGTGCTCTCAGCTATTTTATACCGTGAAGGGAAGGTATTTGAGATCCCATCCTAATCCTAGGGACCTCAGTGTATCCAGAGGTTCTGGCAGACCTAGGACATTCTGCCTTCTGAGACCACCTGGGCTATACCTGGAGATGGAGGACAGGGAGCCATTTGGCTGTGGTGGCACACCTGCCTGCCTCTCCTCCTGCTCTCCTCTTGCATAACTAAGAAAAAGTCTTTCCTGTTCTTTTAAAAATTTCACCCCTTCCCTAAACAGCACTTGCTGGCCTCCCTGGAAAGGACTAGAATGTGCGGGGGGGGGGGGGGGAAGGAAGGCCCCATGGGAGGCTCAAACAAAGGCAGGCTGGGATCTCCTGCTGCCGTGGGGCCCAGAAGCTCCAGAATAATTCCTCAGCTCTGCTCTCTGTCTATGAGGAGAAGATGACCAAACCAGCTGGCCTCCAACAGTTCCTGGGGAGCCTGTAAGATAACCAAGTTCACCCGGCATGCTTCATCTTCTGAATCTGGGCTAACAACCCAGCATTACAACCCAGCTGGCAGAACATGCCATCTATCCCACCACCATTTACAACCATTGCAACCTTTCCTGTCCCTAAAACTTGGCTTTCCTTTTATCCTCAGCTGATCACAGTGAACCTCCACCCTCTGGTCTTCTTCTGGTTTTAAGGCAGTGCTTGCTCCTTCAGGTGAGGACAACCTGTCTGAGAAGGACCTGCTCACAAGCTGAATGGTCGTTGGGGACCCATCGGGAACAACAGGTCAAACCCCTCCACCGTTGCGCCCTCCTGCTCTTCAAGAAGTCCTCCTCTTCTGAATTTCCTGGAGGGCAAAGGAGGGGGGCTTTGGCTCCTGCAGGACCACATTTTCCCAAAAAGTGCTTGACATGCTTTCACCACTCAGTGTCCAAACAAATCACTCCATGGAAATCTGCTGCTCTTGTTTCCTGGACGGCCTGAGTCCACGCTGGGCTTGGCTTAAGAGTGGAGCAAACCTAAGAAGAAATTTCTTGATAATGAAAACAATTGATTAGTGTAATGGCTTACCTCTGGAAGTTGTGCGTGCTCCAGCACTTGAGGTTTCCAAGAAGAGACTGGACAGCCATTTGTCTGACATGTTATAGGGTTGGACTAGAATACCTCTAAGGTCCTATCCAACCGTATTATTCTATGTTCTACTGTATATTCTAACCCCCCGCCCATACTTGGAGGGTTGTGATTGGCAAATGGTTTGTTGCTGGGCCATGAGACTGAGAAGAAGGGCAAGCCAACACCAGGCTGGGGGATGGTGGGGGTGGCCTCAGAGGTGAAATTTAGATGGTTCTAGCACAGGGGTCGGGAACCTTGGCTCTTTCATGACTCATGGACTTCAACTCCCAGAATTCCTGAGCCAGCATGTTCTAGCAGGTTCACTAAAACTGGTAGTAAATTTTCTAAGCAGTTTAGAGAACTGCTTGTTAGAAGAAATCTCCTTTTGTTTTTTTCCCCACTTTACAAGGTTAATCCTGTAAGGAAGGCAGGAAAGAAACATTCTGGGGTTGTTTGTAGCCTAATCTTGATTGCCCTGCTTACAGAAACTGCCCACTCAGAGTCACATGATCCCCAGCCACACCCACAGAACCGGTAGAAAAAAAATTTGAATTCTACCTCTGGGTGGCCTGGCTACAGATGCCCCAGAGCCTACACCAGGATAGGGGCAGAAGGGGGGGGGGTGTCAGCAAAGTTTGCCCTGGAAGCTCTTTTGATGAGTTGCAGATTGGTGGCAATCCCAAAGATTGTTCGGAAACTCCCACGGAGACCTTCCAACGCAGTGGCCAATGTTTCCCTTTGATTCAGAATGCAGAGCCGCAAAATCCATAGCCAAGGGGCCTTCAAGACCCCCCAGTTTGGGCACCAGCAGAATCTCTTCACTGCCAAAGGAAAGTCCTGGTTCAGGAAGCCTTTGGCCCTTCCCAGCCCTTCCCAGCGGAGGGGGAGGAGGAGAAGGACAGCAATAGCTACAACAACAGTAATGATATCTATCAACTCCAGCACAGGCAGCTTTGGCCGACAGCTGGTTTCTATTGGGCTGAGGAGCAAAGGCATTTGTGGGGCTGGGCTGGGGGGGAAGAGGGGAGAGGTGAGAAGGCGGTAATGAGGAGGATGAAGACAAACGATGAAAGCCCCGAAATGCGGAGGGTGGAACTGAAGTAGGAGGACCCGCTGTGGGAGAGACCGGGGAAAGCTTTGAAGCTGCTCTCCATAGGTGCCCCTTTAAGCCTTACACCCTGCTGCTGCGGGTGGAGGAAGCAAAGCGGGGGAGGGGAAGAGGGGGCTGCTTTCCTTCTGAAGGGTTTATGAGCTCCAAGTCTGACCTGCCCTTCTGCCAATTATCCCTGCAACAGCCCCCCCCTGCTCCCCGTGGGCCTGCTTGTCCCAGGCAGCAAGGGCCCGATCACTCTTACTCTGATGCCAGTTCAAGGTGGGGGAGGGGCCACAAGGAGTTGGCCTGGAAGACAATCCCTGGTCCAGGAAGCCTGCAAGGTGGCCTCTGCCATTCCTTCCAAGCAAGGAGCTCTTGGTGTATCCAAGGGCATTTCAATGAGCCGAACTCCAGCCCATGCCCACAAGGCTGGCCCCAGGCAGAGAGCGAGACTAGCACCAGCATCTGCCCACCTTCTGGTTGTAACAACCTCCCTCTTCCTCAGCATCACACCCAGCCTCCTGCCTCTCAATTACAAAGTTGACAGGCTACCAGTGGAGGACTCGTGAGACGGGATTCAGGGCCACTTCCCCCCTTCAGCAGAATGGGCAGAAGGCTTTGAACCTTGCTGAGCCTCGTCCCCATCTCTTAGCGGCCTAGAGTAGCCTTTCATCCTTCAACGATCGCAATCTGGACGACCCACTCATCCTCATTTTCTTGCTGAAAGCTGACCGACAGGCCACCTAAGACCTCTTGGGGTTATGAGGGTAATACAGATAATTCTCATCTTAAGATCCCAACTGAGCCCAGGATTTATGTTGGTAAGGGAGAAATCTGTCAAGTGAGTTTTGTCCCATTTTACCGTGGCGCTTCCCTTGCCACTTTCGGTAAGTGAATCACTGCGGTTGTTAAGTGACACGGCTGTTGAGTGACTCGGGCTTCCCCCATTGACTTTGCTTGTCCGAAGGTCACAAAAATGTGAGCCAGTTGCCAAACATCTGTATATCAAACATGTGACCATGGGGATGCTGCAATGGCCATAAAATGGCAATAAGTCACACTTTTCACTGCCATTGTAACTTCAAACAGTCACTAAACAAACGGTTGTAAGTCGAGAACGTCCTACAATAAGTTGTGGGGACTCTTTCTTCTCCCCTGAGACTCCTGTGAACTTGAAGCTGTCCCTGAAGCTACAGGAACCCTCCCCAGGACTGGTGGCGGCTCCTTCTAGTCCAGGGGTGTCAAACTCAATTTCATTGAGGGCCGCATCAGGGTTGTGTTTGACCTCAGGTGTCCTGGACAGGTGTGTGGCCAGAATGGGTGTGGCCAGGGAAGGTGTGACCAGCTCAATGTCACTCCCATTGGGGACGCGCTGCTGGTGGCCCGAGTGCTCTGCCTGTGAAAATGGGCTCCCAAGCTCCGTTTTTGGCTGCCACGGCGTCCTGCAACCCTCTGCCAGTGAAAACGGAGCTCGGCCCTCCTGAGCTCTGTTTTCACTGGCGGAGGGTTGCAGGAGGCCGTGGCAGCCAAAAACGGAGCTCAGGGTCCTATTTTTGCTGGCAGAAGCACTGCGGGCTGGTCCTTCGTTGTCTCCAGGGTGGCCCCTTGGGCCAGATCTAAGTACTCCACGGGCCGGATCTGGCCCCCAGGCCTTGAGCTTGACACCCCTGCTCCAGTCCCTGTCTTCCTCCCATCAATGTTCACATGCCACGGGACTGGTTGTACCATACCCTAGTGAAACCGTGTTGTTCTCACTATACTTCTTTTTTTTTCCTCTTCCCGGCCCACTAAAACCTTCTAAGCAGAAGAAATGCAGAGAGTGGGTAATACAGGGTGGATCAAACCATGTGAGAAGAACATTTTTTAAATGAATGGAATTTATGGAATGCGCTGACATTTCTTAAGTATGCTGGGGAGACATTTGAATATTCGGGGTCACCGATTCCTCTGTCCCTGTGAGTCATAGAGAGATCAACCTTTTTAATTTTATTTTTCCTTCAGGTGCAATTTTTGCATACACACACACACACTGCTTTCTTTTCTTTCAACTCTTTCTGATAGCTCATTATTAAACCATAATAATAGTTAAAAATGCGTAATTTTAGCATCCCTGGGCTGACTCCAACAGTGAAATGTCACTTTGCAAGCCAAGATACCAGCTGGTTCCTCTCTCGGCCGGCCGGTTCTTTCCTTCGGAGGAGGAAGAGAAATTCCAGGGATCTCCAGAGTGCAGTATCCGCCCAGCCCTGGCAAGACTCGCAGCTTCTGTCTTTGTTGCTTGCAAGAAACCGAGAGTAGAGCTATAAATCACTTAAATGATCTCAAAACTTTATTCTGCGATTTAACCTTCAAAGAGCAAGGGTTTTCTACCTTGAACACCTGCTCAGTACTAAAATATTGAGTCTTCTCTCTCCACTGCAGGTCCAGGATTATGTCTGACCCTCTCTGCTCTTCTGCGCTCTCCTTTATCTGCCCCACTGAACTTCAGGTTTGTCAAAATTCATGGGTATAATTTCTTACTATTTCACGGTAGTTAAATCCCTAAAAGAGGCTTATCGCGCCTGTCTAGAGAAGAATAGCCTTGACACGCAGAGAGAAGTTTGTCTTGTATGAGCAGCTTTTGGGAAATGGCATCTGGTTCGGACAGTTCAGCGTGGAGGGTCTAAATCTTCCAAATATTGCACTGCTTTCCCCTTCAAGCTTTTATAACTGAATTTTATGGCTTCAATGAAGTTGTCAGCTGAAAGTTTGCCTTTGTTTTAAGCTAAGAGATCTAAGCCTTTTGGCACTGTACTCCAAGTAAGACCAAAAGTACCTTCAAATTTCTTTTCTGAAGCTCTGGGAAATTTGCCCCCCAGTATGGATAGAAAACTACTTTAAAAAGAATAACTGATGGCCTACAGAAATGATAACAAGCAGTTCAAAACTCTGTGTTTCAGTCCCTTTTATGATATGGCTTCATCCAAGTAAAAAGGAGAGAGAGAAAAATTGAGCTGTTTTACTGTGATGGAGACTCAGACAAGTCTCATGTTCCCTGGATCGCAGCAGGGTGTCACCCAGAGGTGAAATTCAGGCTGTTCTAGCAAGTTAGCTAGAACTCACAGTAAATTTTCTAAGCAGTTTGGAGGACCGGATGTTAGAAGAAACCTCCTTTTGTTTTTTCCCCACTTTACAGAGTTAATCCTGTAAGGAGGGCAGGAAAGAAACATTCTGGGGTTGTTTCTAGTCTAATCTTTATTGCCCTGCCCCCCCAGTCAAAAGCCCCCCCCAGCCATGCCCACCAAGCCACGCCCACAGAACCGGTAGTAAAAAAACCAAAATGAATTCCACCACTGGTGTCACCTGAGGAGGAGTAAACCAGGACACAAAATATGGAATAGCAGAGTTGGAAGGGACCTTGGAGGTCCCCTAATCCAACCCCCTGCTAGAGACTCTATAGCATTCCAGACAAATGGCTGTCTAATTTCTTTTTAAAATTAGCACCCACAATTTCTGGAGGCAAGCTGTTTCAAGTCCTATGCAATAAATGTTTTCTGTGGAATGTAGGAAGCCAACAAGTGTGGGTATGAGATTCCACAAAGAAGCTAGAAAATAACATCAATGTTCATCTAAAAAGTCATTACTCTCATGTTTGGGTCAATCCAACTGAAGACACAATAGGCGGAAGGCGAGCTGTACTTGAGCCACTTAACTCTTAGAGGTTGGTGTTGTTCACGGTCTCTTGGTTAGCCAGCCTTTTTCCTTGAGGAGCACATCTCTTAGACCAGGGGTTCCCAACCTTTTGGATTGCAGGGACCACTAAATTCAGAATTTTAAATCCCATGGACCACTAATATGATCTGCCTAACGACCGACCCCTGATTTAGTGCAATATAAAAAAATGCAAATAATTTTTCTGCGGACCACCAAAGTTTTCTCACGGACCACTGATTGTTGACTGCTGTCTTAGAACATAGAGCTGTTGAGCCCTTTTATCTGGGACCTGGTGCTGAAGTTCTTCCTCTCGAAGGTTCATTTAATGTTTTTAAAATATCATTTAAAAGAGAGTTACATGACTATTTAGACATTTGGACACCTGGCTGAAACCTTCACCAAGTAATCAAATAGATCCCTTGTTGAATCCAGCTCAACCAACCCCAGAGACCGTTGAGACGATAACGCTGGAAAGCACAACTGTCTTGAGCCATTTTCTCATTTTCAATTTTCAGCACCTTCTAAGGTCACTCAGCCATTCCCGTGCTGACAAATTACTAACAAGGACAGACTTCACATGGCCAGGTGAGAGATGGCTGACCCTAATACACGCTATAAATTACTAGTCCACGTCCACTCATGTCAACTCATGGGACAAAGGGCAGAGCTAACAAATGTAATAGGTCAGAACAACAAATGTAAAGTAATAAATGCATTAGGTTAAAACGAGAAGAATTGCAAGTCGGAAAATCTTGCAACCCATCTGCATTTGCCCGCCTGGATTTTTGATGGCCGTCATAGACAGCAGAATGATTTTCTGCACACTTCGGTTATCTAGGAGATTTGAACCCTGCTGAATTTCACCTCTGGTTCTCAGAGTCTCCGAAGACTTCCCTGGCCCCCTCTTCCTCTTCCACACGACGACTGGCGGGGTCTCACTTCAACTCACATGGAGTGGCAGAGGGAGGGGATGTGCCCCCCACCCCAGTTTGAAGAGCCGGAAAGTCAAGGGGGGGGGGAGGAATGCCAGCAGCCTCCCTCCCCTTTCTCCAACCCCCCCCCCCATGTGTTTTCTGCTCTGCCCTTTTGTTTGCTGCTGGATTCGCATCTGCAGGGGCTGATAATGCAACAGTGAATTGGCAAATTGAATGTGATATTATTAAGCTAATTAAAATTGCCCTCTCCGAGTGAATCTTCTTGTCAACTTTTAATTAAGTCTTGATCAAGGCTCCTCCGGCAAGAGGCAGAAAGGGCAGCCGGCACAGCTCTCCCGGCCCTGGGCTGGCAAGGCTTCTGCCCCGGTGGCTCCTGGGGGTTGAGAGGCTGGGGGAGGGGGGAAGCAGCTGTGGGGGGAGGGGTCTCTTTTCCAAAGGGCAGAAGTTTTTACCTGGGGTGGGGGTGGGGTGGGGTGCAAAGTTTCTGGGCTTTGAGCTGCTGGGCAAGGGTGACTGTTAGGCCAAGAACTCTGGCTGAAAAGGTCCCAAGCAAAATTGGGGAGGGGGTCTGCTTTTCTGGCCCCTTTTCCTTTCTCTTTTCAAACTCTGTGCAAGCACAGAGGCTTCAGGTATCATCTTTGCCAGAATCCTACAGCGCTTGGCTCCTTGCTAACTTTGGGGAACATAGAATAATTGTGCTGGAAGGAACCTCAGAGGTCTTCTAGTCCAACCCTCTGCTCAAGCAGGAGACCATATATCATTTCAGGCAAATGATTGTCCGGTTGTCCAGGATGGGGAAGGGAGGGATGGAGTCACTCTGTCTCAGCAGAGCAGGGGAAGAATACAGATAGTCCAGATTTACAACAGTTCATTTAGCGACAGTTGGAACTTATGGAAGCATTGAAATAAGTGACTAATGAGTGTTTTTCACACTTACGACCATTGAAGCACATAATCAGAATTCTGATGTTTGGCAACTGATTCAACTGATTTATGTTCTGGGGTCACGTGATCCATTTTGTGACCTTCAGACAAGCAACGTCATTGTGGAAACCAGATTAACTTAACAACTTAACAACAACAGTGATTCACTTAACAACGAAGGCAAGAAAGGGCGTTAAGTGGGGTTCGTTTGTTAAATTAACAGATATCTCACTTATCAACGGAACCTTTGACCTCAAAGTCGGGGACTGTCTCCTCAATGTCATCGCCTTATCCAGTTGGCTGCCCTGGATGCCGATGGGGAAACTGAGGCCGCTGCTGTGGCTTCCTGGTCCTCTCTCAGCCCATTTCAGCCCCTGATTTGGCCCCTCCCTCCCTCCCTCCCTCCCCCAAGGGCAGAGCCAGAGGCCTCTCAGGAAGGCAGAGCGCACCAGGGACTGAGGTGAAATGAAGCTTTGAGGATTTGGGGGAAAGAGAAGAGAAGTCTAATAAGTTAGAGGAAGTAAAAGGCTTTTCATGTTCTGTCTGAATCAGAGACGCTTCTAAAGTGAGCGTTCGTGTTGGGCCGGAACAACATTATTTCCTCTCTGTGGACAATTCTCTGATTGCTGGTAACTAAGATGTGTTGCAGAAAAATAAAAAATAAAAACATTTTCTCAGCAAAATTGAAACCATCCATCTTTCTCCTTTGCAAGCAAAATTATTGCTCCCTCTACTACAGCATAACAGCAGGGCGAGAGTGCTTCACATTTAAGTTTAAAACCAAGTTTCATTCTAAGAGTATGATATAATATAATCAGAATAGAGCTGGAAGGGATCTTGGAAATCTTCCCCTGCTCGAGGAGGAGAAGGGTCTCAAATACCATTTCAGACAAGTGGCTGTCCAGTCTCTCCTTAAAAGCCTCCAGTGTTGAAGCACCCACAACTTCTGGTGGCAGGCTGTTCCACTGGTTAATTGTCCTCACTGTTAGGAAATGTCTCCTTAGTTCCAGGTTGCTTCTCTGCTTGATCAATTTCCATCCATTGTTTCTTGTCTTGCCTTCTGGTGCTTTGGAAAATAAATAGACCCCCTCCTCTTTGTGGCAGCCTCTCAAATACTGGAATATTGCTATCGCAACCCTCCTAATTCTTCTTTTCTTTAGACTAGCCAAGCCCTGCAACGGTTCTTCATATATTTTTGTCTCCAGGCCTTTAATCGTATTAGTTGCTCTTCTTTGCACTTTTTCCAAAGTCTCAACCTCTTTTTTGTAATGTGGTGACCAAAACTGGACGCAGGATTCCACATATGGTCTTACTAAGGCTTTATAAAGCAGCACTAATATTTCATGTGATTTTCATTCTATGCCTCTGTTTATATAACCAAGGATTGTATTAGCTATTTTGGTTGCTGCCTCACACTGCTGACTCATGTTTAAGTAATTATCCACTAGGACTGCCTCACAAGGTCCTTCTCACAGTTACTCTTTTTGAGCAAGGTTTCACCTAATCTGTAATTGTCATACTCCTCTGATTACTTCCCCTCATGTAGGGTGACCATATTTGATAGCCAAAAAAGAGGAGGGGGGTGGGGGCGGCGGCAGCAGGGGGGGGCAGCGGCGGGGGCAGGGGGCGGGGGCTGGCTTCCCTTCGCCGGAAATCGACCGCAAATCCAGACTCGGCTGAGAAGCAAGAAGCTTGTTCTGACGACGCAGGGGAAGCGGGACCTCTTGCTGGACCTGCTTTTCTCTATTTGCCCGGACATAACATTGCCACTTTTACGTCCAGTCCGGGGCGTCCGGGCGGGTTTTATAAATTTTACAAATTTACCCGGACTGGACGTAAAAAGAGGACATGTCCGGGCAAAAGAGGACGGTTGGTCACCCTACCCTCATGTAGCTGCAGTATCATTAAGAATTACTTGGTCAACCAGTCACAAATCCATTTGGTGTTGATGCTGTTTATCCCACATTTTTTTAACTTACCAAGAAGTAGGTTGTGGTCTACTTTGTTGAATGCCTTGCTGAAGTCTAAATACATTATATCCACAGAATTGTGATGGTCTGCTAATTTAGTCAAAGCATGAAATAAGATTGGTTTGGCATGATCTGATTTTAACAAACCTGTGCTGGCTACTAGTTATAACTTTGTTTGGTTCTAAATGTTCACAGATCTGTTTTTTTTAAATACTTTTGTTCCAGCAACTCCTCATGTATTGATAATAGGCTGATTGGTCTGTAATTTCCTGGGTCTGTTTTTTCCCCCTTTTTTGAAGAGTGGAACCATATCAGCTCTTTTCCAATCCTCTGTGCTCCAGGATTTTTTAAAGATATGGTACAATGGTTCTGAGATAACATCTGCCAGCTCCTTCAGAACTCTGAAATGCAAGTCCCGGTGATTTATATTCATCAAGGTCAGACAGGTGCCCTCTTACCATTTTCTTGTTTATTTTAAATTTTTATTTCTAGTCTATCTTTTACAGTTATGTTTTTGGTAGGTTGGGCTATAGTTTCTTTTTCTGTGAAGACTGATACAAAGAATGAGTTGAACAGCTCTGTTTTCTCTCTGCTGTGTGTTACTTCCTGGCTGTCTTCTCTCTTTAATGGACCAACTATTTTCTTGACTTTTTTCTTATTATTTCTGTGTTGGAAGAAACTTTTTAAATTATCTCTGGCTTTTGTTGAAAGTCTTTGTTCATTCTGAGCCTTTGCTTTCCTGACTTCATCTTTGCAGATTCGGGCTATCTGCTGATATTCTGCCTTAGTTATGTGTCCCTTTTTCCATTTTATGTCTTTCAGTTTATCAGAGAGGTCTTTGTGCAACCATGCTGGTTTCCTCTTGGATTTCTTGTTTTTCTTTTTCAGTGGTATTGTGTTGGACTGGGCTTTTATGATCAGATATTTTAATGTTCCCCATGCATCTTGAGTTGCTTTCCCCTTTATGATTTTTATCCATGAAGTTTTGCTTAGGCTGTCTCTCTCTGTTTTTTTAAATGACATTTCAGGGATCCTGTATTTCTTTGTGCTTTCTGTACTGCTTTGTGATCATTAAACTATTGAAGACAGCATGCAGTCAGAAGACACCACAGAGGCATCCCCAGCCTGGGAGAAAATTAGCTCAGCTGAGAATCGCAGTGATAGTCTTTCAGAAATCTTTGCTGAAGGGAAGGAGATGAAGAAAGTACCGCAGCGAATTGGAAGGGGACGGAGCAAGTGCAGCTAAAAGAAAACCCTGTCATTCCTTCATTGCAAGGGATGAGACAAAGGGGAAAAGGGGGCCATGCCTCTGGAGGAGGTAGTACTTTTCTTAATTTGTACATCTGTCAACTCCCAACATTCTTGGGTTTCTGAGGCACAGGAATGTAGAACAATGCAAGAAGAGAAGAAATATATTTTGGGAAAATCTATCTGAAATGGGGTGGGGGGGTTTCTGCCAACTGCAGCCAGGCAGGGTTTTCCTACCAAGAAAAACGAAAGGCGCAGAGCTGAACTGTCTCAAAATATAGTTTCTTTTCTATTTCCCGAACACAGAACATGCTCTCCAGTGAAGGCTGGGGATCTGTTCTTCTTGCATGCATTGCTTTGTAAAAAATGCACCTGAATTCCAGACTTTTGAATTGCTGTTTTAAATTTTACTCCATTCCAGCCCCCCCAAAAAAACCCACTTAGCCAGTCTGCATAAATGGCAGAGCTTTCAGCATTTGTTGTACCTTACTAAGGTTTTATGAAGTGTAGTACTGCTTTATAAAACCTTAATAAGACCCCACCTGGAATACTGCATTTGGTTTTGGTCACCACGTTACAAAAAAGATGTTGAGACTTTGGAAAAAGTGCAGAGAAGAGCAGCTAAGAGGCCTGGAGACAAAAACATACGAAGAACAATTGCATGGCCAGTCTAGAGAAAAGAAGAACTAACGGGGTGACATGGTAGCAGTCTTCCATATTTGAGGGGCTGCCACAAAGAAGAGGGGGTCAAATTATTTTCCAAAGCACCAGAAGGCAAGACAAGAAACAATGGATGGAAACTAATCAAAGAGAGAAGCAGTCTGCAATTAAGGAGAAACTTCCTAACAGTGAGCAAAATCAACCAGTGGAAGGACTTGCCTTCAGAGGTTCTGGGTGCTCCATCACGGGAGTATTTTAAGAAGAGAC
This sequence comes from Myanophis thanlyinensis, assembly GCA_017656035.1. Lineage (NCBI taxonomy): Eukaryota > Metazoa > Chordata > Lepidosauria > Squamata > Homalopsidae > Myanophis > Myanophis thanlyinensis. Next base: position 11,578 of record JAEANM010002372.1, on the reverse strand, counting down.
AGGACAATCACTTGTTTGAAATGTGCAGGCTGCAGAGGTGAAATTCAGCAGGTTCTAGCAGGTTCGCTAGAACCGGTAGTAAATTTTCTAAGCGGTTCGGAGAACCGGTTGTTAGAAGAAATCTCCTTTTGCTTTTCCCATTTTGCAGGGTTAATCCTGTAAGGAAGGCAGGAAAGAAACATCCTGGTGTTGTTTCTAGCCTAATCTTTATTGCCCTGCCCACCCGGTCACATGACGCCCCCCCCCCCAGCCACGCCACAGAACCGGTAGTAAAAAAAATTAATTTCACCTCTGGTGCAGGGGGTTGGACTAGAAGACCTCCAAGGCCCCTCCCATTCTGATTGATTGAGCATAGATCCACTGTTGAGCCGGCTGCCAAAATGGATACTAAAGTGAGAGCTGGTTTTGGACTGCGTAAAGACCCCAATTCTCCTCTTTCTTCAGATACTTTTGCTTCCCAACGGGTGCTTGCAAAAGAAGCATTCATGGTCGCAACAGGCAGGCAGGCAGGGTGGGGGTGGGGGGGGGGGTGGGGGTGGGAGGGAGCTTCTGCATGGAGGCAGATTTGGGCTGAGGTCAGGAGGAAGAGCTGGTCCTCCCTGCTGGAAGGAGAGGCCAGGAGAGGCCCCCTCGTGCCAGGAGAGGAAGGTACTGCTGTGGGTCACGGCTGTGGCTGGGGAGATCTCAAGCCAGGCAGAAGTCTGGCTGAGAGGAAGAGGCACACTGGGCCAGGATGAAGCTGAGCTAGGAACAAAGTTAATGTAATGAACATTGAACTAAATAAAAGTTAAATAATTCTAAGGACTCCAATTACTATGGTTAAATACAAACACAGTTTTGTCTGGTTGTGGTGGTTTGGGGAGCTCCACGTCTTTGGTGTGTGTGTGTGAATAAACTCTCAG
>JAEANM010002372.1:0-10666 GCA_017656035.1 Myanophis thanlyinensis | reverse complement strand
TGGGTGTGTGTGTATGTGTTTAAATATAGACTGGAAATCTCAAGGACCTCCCAGTTTTGACACATCTCTATGAAAAAAGTTGTGCTCAAAAAGGTATAATTAATTTTCCATTGATTCCTTTGTCTCTGTCTCTCTCCCCTTCCCTCCCTCTTCTGCGAAACACAGCCTGCAATTCTGCAGGAAAAACCTCCGTTGTTAACTGTAGATAAAAGTCAGTTGGAAAACATTTTGCCAAAGAGTTATCCATTCCCCATTCATCTCTTTGGAACAGCTTTATTGTGGAGAGACACAGACTAGATTTTATCTGCATCAGCAATTAAGGCATTATTATTCAGCTTATGCCCCTTATAAAGATGGCTTGTTAGTTTAATGTCTAACTTTTAAGGGCTTGGTATGTGCATAGTTTCTCTCTTTTATTCTTTGGAAAGACATTCTTGCTGGATTTATGAGGCCCCTGGCCAACCTCCCCTGAATTATCTCTGGTAACAAACCTGTGCCAAAGTCCAGAGGTCTCCGGAGTGACCCAAATGGCAAACAGCAGCTTATCAGACCGGGTGGCTGAATGCTGAACCCGTATCCTTTCACATGCCCCAGCGCCATTGCTTCACTAAAGCCCCTTTGGGAAGCAGAGGAAATTAATCTGGTTAGACTCTGGATTGCAATATTTATCTTTAAAACAAAACAAAACAAAACAAAAAATATAGCGCTCCTCTATACCTTCCCTGAAAGCAGATCAGTAACCCTTCTGCAAGGACCGGTCTTCTTGAGTCAGCCTCTGCTTTGTCACAGCCCTCCACTGAGACAGAATAACAGAACAAGAGAGTTGGAAGGGACCTTAGAGAGCCTCTAGTCCACCCCCTTGCTCGCGCAGGAGGCCTTATAGTATTTTGAAAAGTGGCTGTCCAATTTCTTCTTGAAAACTTCCTGTGATGGAGCACCAAAATGTTCCAGAGGCAAACCATTCACGACAGTGAAAATTTCAGTCAAAAAATTTCCATAGTTCTAGGTTGCTTCTCTCCTTGATTAGTTTCCCTCCATTGCTTCTTGTCCTGCCTTCAGGTGTTTTGGAAAATAGGTTGACCCCCTCTTCTTTGTAGCAGCCCCTGAGATATTAGAAGACTCTCTATCACCGTGATCGTGAGCCTATGGCACAGGTGCCACAGGTGGCATGCAGAGCCATCTTGCTGGGCACACAAGCTGTCAGCCAACTTACCTCCAGCTGAGCATGCACATGTGATTGCGCGTGCATGATTGCAAAGACCCAGCTGGTCTTTGGGCGTCTGCTGTGCATGTGTGCAAATGCAGAAATCCAGAGCTCTTTGGAGCTCTTCTGCACATACACATGCAATTGCTCATGTGTGCATGAGTGCCTGCATGCAGCAAACATGCATTGCACATGCAAAAGCTGTATGCATGAGCAGATTGTGCAGTTGCACATGCAGCACACGTGGAGGAGCTGCACACAAGTGTGGATGGCATGTGCAAAGCACGTACTTTTTGGCACTCAGTAAGTAAAAGGTTCGCCACCACTGCTCTATCATGTCTCCCCTAGTCCTTGTTTTTACTACATTAGCCATGCCCACTTCCTGCAACCACTTTATAAATATTTCAGCTTCCAGACCCCTAATCATCATGAGACCCTCATGAGCTTCTGATCTTCTGGCTTCCCCATGGAGGTCTGGTCGGAGCCAGGATTTGGGGCCCCTTCCGGCTGCTGTGGGTGCTCACCTTCTCTCCAGTCCTTGATTCAGGAGCTGACCATTTGCCCCCTTCATGCCCTTCACAAAGCCCTGCAGGGCCTATAAATGTGGTGCTGATGGACAGACAGCTTGTGTGACAGATGAAACCGGTAAGCTCTCCATGCAACGTTTGCCACCAACAGCACCAGCACCACCAGCACTGCCGGTCAGTGGCCAGCCTGGCTGGAGGAGCCCAGGGGCAGCTAAGCCCTGAAGTGGCTGGTTGTGTTTTCCTGCGAGACTCCCCAAGTGCAGATGCCTGACCGGGCCATTCCAGCCTGCCTGGCCTAGGGACTTCCTCCCCAGGTGGGCAGCATTGGGCACAGGTGGGTCTTCCTTTTCCACCGTGGGACAGGGTGAGGGGCTTTGGCTATTAGGAATTGGGCTGAGGGGCTTGGGTGTTGTGCAGGCAGATTGCTCTCTGCCACCCATCACCCCCTTTGACCAAAAGCCATTTCCACTGCATGGCTCATTGGCAATGTCATGGGCTCAAAGGCGAGAGTCCCACAGAGTCACTTCCCCCCCACATCCTCCTTGCAATCCACCCCCACAGTGTGAAGGGGCAACAGGAGACAATGGGGAAGGGAGGGTTAGGGTTAGGGTGCTGCTGAGAGGCCCTTTGGCACAGGCTGGGGTGTCCCCAGGGGCTTCAGGAATGGGGCTCCTGCCGCTGATGCAGTCACAAGTAGCTTTTGGCGTCCTTCTCCCCACCATTGTCCAGAGACATCTCACTGTCTTTAAATGACAGCTTCACATACCCCCTCCCTACCCCCCCCCCCATTGGACTGGCCCTGGGGCAGCCGGGCTTCCAGAGGGTCCCAGCTACGGAGGTCTCTGCTTTGGCCTTCACTGAATATTTCCTTTGCACTCTTCTTGCTTAGACATTGTGACTGTTCCACTCAGGGATGCTGGTGGCAGGGAGAGGCTATAGGACAGCCTCTGTGGCTCCCTCTCCTTGACCAAGAGTGACCACTTGACCTTCTCTGACATCCACCAGGAAGCCTCTGTGAAGCTCCCCCGGACAGGGAGGAGCCCAGGAAGAGAGAGAGGGTGCACCGGTGCTTTGCCAAATGCTTGGAACTGGCCCCTTAACAGCCTCCAGAGAGTGGTGACGCAGTGGTCAGAATGCAGTACTGCTGGCTACTTCTGCTGACTGCCGGCTGCCTGCAATTTGGCAGATCAAATCTCATCAGGCTCAAGGTTGACTCAGCCTTCCAGCCTTCCAGCCTTCCGAGGTGGGTAAAATGAGGACTTGTTGGGGGCAAGAGGCTGAATCTGTAAACCGCTTAGAGAGGGCTGTGAAAGCACTGAGAAGCGGTATGTAAGTCTAAGGGCTCTTGCTCTTGCTCCAGGTGCTGTTTCTAAGAAGCAGGTCCATCACTTTGCAACCCATGAATCCTGCTGGGATGGACAGAGGGCAGAGGAGGCTGGACATGACTGAGCTGGGACATATGCTAGCCTAGTGGTGGCAAACCTTTTACTTACTGAGTGCCAAAAAGTACGTGCTTTGCACATGCCATCCGCACTTGTGTGTGGCTCCTCCACATGTGCTACACATGCAGCTGCATCATCTGCACTTGCATGCAGTTTTTACACATGCAATGAATGTATGCTGCATGCAGGCACTCACACACACATGAGCAATCATGTGTGCTTGTGCAGGAGAGCTCCAAAAACCAGCTGGACTTCCTGCTGCAATCGCGTGCATGCACAGCAGATGCCTGAAGACCAGCTGGGTCTCTGCAATCGCGCATGTGTGCATGCGCAATTGCATGTGCATGCTCAGCTGGAGGTAAGTTGGCCGACAGCTTGTGTGCCCAGCAAGATGGCTCTGCGTGCAACCTGTGCCACAGGTTCGCCATCACGGTACTAGGCTCAAAACTGGGGGTGTGAAATGGGGGAGCAGAATGTCGATTAGCACCCAGGAAAAGGTTTCTGGGCTCTTTGTGCTGAAGCAGATTAGCAAACAGACTGATTCAATTGGATTGTCTCTATGCTGCCATTGCCCCCCTCCCTTCCTCGCCCTGCAAATGCTGCTGATAAAAACTCTCTCAGCATCACCTCCATGCCTTCATTTTTCCTGCCCTACAAGCTCAATTGTCATCTGGCTCCAATCACAGAAAATAAAACATCCCACAATCTTGACAGTCCCTGTTTGCCATGTATGGCGCATGATGCTTCCGATCTGAGGCCGAAGTGACCTTGGCAATTGCCTGGTGGGGAGACAGTGGCCCTGGTGGTGCTTAATCCGGGCAGTGGAGTGGCTGATTCTGCTCCACATGCTTCCTCCGTGGGTCTCCTCATGCTTCCTCGGGATGGACCGTTCGCATCCCTTTGTTCTCTTGGATCAGGTCTATAGTCCTTCTAAGTGGTTGGTGTGCCTGCAAAAAGACAACTGGTGCACAAGGGTCTATCCATGTGTGAGGCTGCATGGGGCTGTCGCCCGCCTGTCAGCTCTGCCGATTACTAGGAGGGAAGTTGTGTGTCAGAGAATGAAGGTCACCAGAAGGAGATTTCAATTATTCCACATCTTCTGTGAGAACTCGGTGCTTGCTGCAGTCCCAAAGGAGTGCGTTGTGGCTGAAAGAGGAAGAAAAACAGATCTCTCTCTCTCGCCCTCTCTTTCTCTCTCTCTCTCTCTCTCTCCCTCTCTCTCTCTCTCTGTTTTCCCATGGCTTCTTGAAATCTTCAGGCAAGGCCCACCGATGGTGTGCTCTGCCCCCCATCTAGATGGATCCCTAGAAGGTCCCAGTGCAAAACCAACATTATCAAAGTTCATCTCCAGCCAGAAGACCTCTTCAGCATGAGGGTGCTCCAGGAGGGAAAGTGGGGGCAGAGATGTGTGGGTTCTGGCACCTGTAGAGTCTCACAAGAGAGAGAAAGAAGGGTGCAAGAGTCATACATGAGAACATGTATGGATGTGAATGCCCTCCCTCCCCGGTCCTCGGTCTCCAAAGCAGCAATAATGAAGTCCAAGCAATCATCGAATTGCAAGGCCTCCATCCCAAGTCCTCTCTATGACGGAGAAGGTCTGCCACCATCTCACTAAGGCCAGCAGGCCCACCTGCTCTGCATGATGGGGCCAGGTCCTCCTTCCACCTGTTCCCTTCTGATCAGACCCCACCTTCTGTGGGTCTCCAGTTCTGGGTACTGGCCTCTAGGAAGGCGGGAAGGTGGGTTCACAGGAGAGCAAGGTGGATGAAGTGAAGGCCTTGGAAAGTGGGGGAAGGGAGGCAGCCTGCAGAAGACCTGTGATCTCCCTTCAGCCAGAGAGGATGGGAGGAGGTTCTCACCCCCTGGAGGCTCAGGATTCCCCAGGTCAAGTGGCTGAGTGGTAGGGGTATCAGAAGGGGCTGCAGAAAGAAGGAGCAGCCTTGGGGCTTCATTTCCTCTGCAAGCTTCCATCCTCACACTGAAGAAGGAAGAGGCAAAGAAAGGAGCAGCCACCATGTTTACCTAGAAGAGGAGGCGGCTTATTTCTTTTGCTTCAGAAAGCATGCAAGAAGACAGTGGGGGAGGGGAGGCTACAAGGTCCAGCTGGTTATGAGGAAGACCTTTCAGACTTTCCAGGCTACCTTGTAAGGTGGTGCCACATGGGGGAGGGGGAGGGAAGCAGAGTGAAGAACATTCAAAACAGTGGTCTCCAGTGGGGGCAGGGGCAGCTGGGGAGGGAGAGGGGATGCTTTTGCATGTCTGCTGGTTTCACAAATGTAGCTTCATACACACACGGGGACTCGCCCACCACTCCCATGGCTGGTTAGGAATGGGTTGCTGCCCAGTACGGGCCACGGATCGGTGGGTTGGGGACCCCTGAGTTACAAGCCCTGTGAAGTGACTGAGGAGACACGTAGTAGCAGCCTTGAAATATCTGAAGGACTCTGAAGGAAAAAAGAACTGGATTCGTTCTCTGAAGACCCAGAAAGCAAGAACAAAATAGGTCGAGTAAAACTGAAAACAAAATGTGTTCAGACATCAGAAGAAATTCCGGAGCACACGAAGCTTCATCAGGAGCCTTCAAACAAAGGTTGGATGGTGGATCCTGCCTTGACTTTGAAGCCCCTTCTCACCCTACATCCTACGACTCTATGAAATCTGAGTAGCCCAATAAGCACAAATGGTGTATTAACTCGCAGTGTTCCTTTTGGCTTTGCCTTGACTGAAACTTAGCTGTATTTGTAGCCGTTTTCCTCATTCTGAAGCTCTGAGGTCCACTCTGAAAATGATGGACTCAAGACTCATCCTTCGTTCAAGGTTGCTGATGTTATTATTCTGAGGTTCATTTTCTCTCCCTGAGAGGCTGTTTATTCTCTGGTTTCTTGTGTCCTGCTCACTTCATGTTCAGATATTGTCCTGACCTGGATTAGGACATTCCCTCACCCCATACAAATGTTCAGGCAGAAATAGAGCACCCCCGATGCATCCCAGGGGTGGATAGAAAGATTTTGGTCCTGCACTTGGCACCTGAGCAAAGGTGTCTGGGCCAGTCCAGACCTGGCATGCAGGGATCGTGTGATCACCATCTCAGCCTTCTAACTGCTTGATCGCGTTTCAGCTTTTGGAACAGTCTGCTATTCCCTATTTGATAATGTCTTGGTTTTACGCATTTTTTAAATTTGCTTTTAAATCTGCACATTTTAATAGTGATGAGAGGGGACTATAACATTTATTATTACCTGCTTTGAGGATTTGGCAAACAGCAGGATATATAAATTGCAAAACTATAAACAAATGAATATAAATCCCAGATTACTCCTTACATTAATTATCATTGTCAAATGGCTTGATATAATGGTCTTACAGGAGAAATAGATGGCATAAAATTATTGTTGTTGTTATTATTATTGTTGTTGTTATCATTGTACTACTACTACTATGTTGGATGGGAGTGGCAGTGAGATAGCAACAGAATCATGTAAGTTTAAGCATTTCTTTGTTTTCGGTCTTTGTATATTTGTGACAAGTAAGTAATTTTTCTTCCAATAGCTCTGCAGCTGCTGGCACTGGTTACTCGGCCAATAGTCCTGAGTTCTGTGTCTCACTTGTCACAAGATATCCAGGATTTCCCAACATCTAACATGGTCCTAATTGACCTGGGCAATACCTATAGAGAATCTCCATCATCCAGATCAGGATTGTCCCAAATATGCTTTTTTTCAAGAGGCAACTGGACTTTCTGTTTTTTTTTCTTTTTAGACGTTTCACTTCTTATCCAAGAAGCTTCTTCAGAGCTTCCTGGATGAGAAGAGAAATGTCTTCAAAGAAAAACACAGAAAGTCCAGTTGCCTCTTGAAAAAGCACCTTTGGGATGACCTGGGCAATGCTTGATCTGGTATGGCTTTCTGTAAATTATGGGTCATCATATTGTTTATAGGAGAGAGATTTTTTTGTTTGACTACTCTGAGACCTGTCTGGTGTTGTTGAACCTCTAGAGTAGCTCTCATCTTCCTCAGAGCACACAAGGCTCACAACCACATCAAAGAAGGGCCTCACTAGGAGATTTCTTTATTATTTTATAGGATTGACATGTGCTCACTAAGTTTTTGGATAATTAAAAACTTTGATCCATGGTTTGAAGCCACTGTCATTCCAACAGAGAGCTGGGTTGACAGATCACAACTGAAGCCCAAGATGGAAGAACTGAGGGATGCTCGTATGAGAGAAATGGGGTTAATTTGGGACCCTTTTCAGAAGCTGAACAAGAAATGTCAAATGAGCAATGTAGCCCATTTCTGAATTCAGATGGGAAAGGGTTTATTTTCCTCTTGCTAAGAAAATGGGACTTAGAACCGTGTCTGAAAGATAACTTGGCTTGTACAGTCAGGGTATTTCTCTCATGAGGCTCTAAGCTGAAGCATCATTCTTGTCTTTCTAACAGAATCCTTGAGATGTTCTTAAGTGTTTTCATACCAAGAGTCATACATTTTTAATACACAAAGACAGTTGGGAGTGGGGTTTGCCAGTAAGAGTTCTGATGTTAAATTTGACAAAACTTTTGGTCTTTCAATATCTCTGTCAAGTTCTCCAGGAGAAGAATTAAAATTCCTAACGGTTACACAGAAGTCAGGGGAAATAACTCTTTCTTGGTTGGTTGAGAATTCGTCCCATCCTCTGCCTATAAATCTGTGAGGGTTCGTCTTAAAGGGGCCACTGGTTGACCCGTTAAACTGGATGGGATACCTACCCCCATGAAGCAAACTGCAGTCCCCAAGTAAATCCAGATTTGGGCAGGGGGCTCAGAGCTCCCACAGGGCAGCAGGGCTTGATCAAAGAAGAAGGATTTCACGCACTTCTAAAATCACCCTTGATAGGACTGAGGACTTCTCTACCACCTCCCACCCACACATCCAGCAGAAAAGATTCCACAATGGAGTCTAAGAACTCAGCTCATCTGTACCCACTCCTTTCCTCTCTGAAATCTAGATAGGGTCATTTTTTCCCCCAAAATTGTGCCATACAATCTTGGCTTTGGCATCAGCCGTGACCCAAAGGAAAGGGGGGAAAGGAGACAGCTGTTATAATCCAGGATGCCTTGAAGCCTCCCAGAGCCTCTGCAGATGACCAGATGAAAAGTGCTGGGCTTCAAGGTGACCTGTAGGGCACAGTGAGGATTGCTGCTGGTGTGCCACCCTCTCTGCTGCCCAGCAGCATCCTTGCCTGAGATGCTGGATACCATTAACAAATTAGCAGTGGGTTTTAATCTGATGCCTGGTGGTATCGAGTCCAAGGTGGCTAGAAAATTTGTGACTCACATGGCAGTTGTGGATCTGACTCAAGTAGCGATACATTGGAGAAGGATTTCTCCTCGCTTGGGACAATTATGACATGATCTGGTAATGAAGGACACAAATATTTCCCTAGGCAGATCGCTCTTCAATTGCCTTCAAGCTCTTTCATGCCACCTTCACCCATGGGGAGAAAGGATCTAATCAATCCATCCATCCTTGAGGACTGATAGATCCTCTTGGATTCCAGACTGAGCTTGGGGTTTTCCCTGAGGTCTTGATGGGAGAATTCAGCTGAGCCCTTGGTTGCAGCTTGGGAAGGATGGGGGGCCTTGGATTGCACTGCCCCCTGCAATGTCTTCTGGTGTGCTGTTCCTGGGTTTTCTTCAGTGGTGCAATTCAACCAGCTTCACTATTGATTTGATGCTGCCATGTGGCACCTTAAAATGAAGATTTTCCCATTCCAGAGGCTTCCCAGGTGATTGGGAAGGTTGTGGTGGGCCAAAAAACAGCTATTTCAAACAATTTAGGTAAGTAACACTGGAAAAAAAAAGTAGGGGATATAGGATAGAAAAGGGCAGGGACCGGTGGGCAGGGCCAAACTTGAACATTGCTACCGGCTCGGCAGAACCAGTGTGACTAGGCTGAATTTCACCACTGGTTTTCTTGGTTACTAAGAAACTCCAGGATCTGAAGTAGCAGAAGAGATTCCTGGAGCTCAGTTGAAGGAAAAGCCAGAACAGCTCTGACTAAACGTGAGTAAGAGGGTCCTAAGAGGCCACCTGGTAGAAATTAGAGTGGCAAAAAGACTACCTTTCTCTCTCAGCATCCAGCAGCCCTTTCTGAGTAACACAGTTCCTCTTGGGAAGGAATGTGCCACCAGATTGCCTGCAGGAATTCCACTATCAGGAATATTTTGGCTATCTGACAGATGCCCAAACATGCTCCGGGTTGGATTCCACCTCAGCAGGTGTGCCAGAGTGCTAGGGTACAGTCAGACTTATTGACTCTTGTGAGAATGGACATGATTCTCTCTGTTGTTAACTCACCTGCCCGTTCGTTGGCTCCAGGATGTTCTTGGCTTAAGATAACCATGGAGATCGCCATGCCTTGATGCCAGCCTCTTTGAGAGAAGAGGTGGTTACTGTGATGTGTCCCCTATTCAAGAAGCCATTCCTGGACCCAACTATTTTAGACAACTATTGTCCTGTCTGCAACTTTTTTTTAATGAAAAACTGTTGAAAATGTGGTTGGCCTGCAGTTACAGAGGGTTTTAAAGGAAGTAAATTGTGTAGACAAATTTCAGTTGTGTTTCAGACCAACAGTTAGTAAAGACACAGTCATGATCATATTTGTTGATGATCTGTGCAGGAACTAAATAGCGGTGGTTCATCCATCCTTGTACTCTTTGATTTCTCTGATCCAATTCTGGGCTTTGGGAGCACCATCTTACAGTGGTTCTCTTCCTTCCTTAATGACCAGTTCTAGTTGCTATTGCTTGAGAGGGCTAATTCCCCAGACTTGCAAGATTGGGGTCAGCCTTGCGATGTGGTCCAAACAAGAAGCGCAATCTGAAGCACTAGCTCCAACTCTGTTGTAAGCTTACACCATGGGTCCTCAAACTATGGCCCGCAGGACACATGCAGCCCGCGGAGCGCATTTACCCGGCCCGTGACATCCCATGCATGCTGCATGGATCGGTGCCGTCTCGGAAACAGGTGAGGCAGCACAGGTGCGCCATCGACGGAGCGCACGCTTGCGCCAGCAAGTGGCGGGAAGGGAAAGGCAAATTGACAGCTGCGGGAGGTTGAGTAGCAAAGAGCAGAAAGTGCGAGGCCGGGTGGAGGCGGCCACAGATGACTGGGTGGGGCTTGCTGGGGAGCGGAGCCAAGGTGAAGCCCAGCTCGGGACAGAATGGGGAGGGGAGGAGGGGGAAGGCGTGTGCGGGGGGGAAGGATCCTTCGAAGAGAGCTGGCAGCAGGATGGGGATGTTGAAGACACAGAGAGGAAACGAACCTTGTGGGGAGGAAAGGGGAATCGGGATTCTTAGCTGGAGACGGACGTAACGAAGCAGCTGGGGGGGGGGAGGAGAGAAAGAGCAGCTAGGCCCCCGAGCCAGATAAAATTATCAAAAGACAGTTGCAGTGTCCTGGAGTCATGTGATCCCCTTTTGCAACCTTCTGGCAAGCAAAATCAATGGGGAAA
>JAEANM010002371.1:0-24734 GCA_017656035.1 Myanophis thanlyinensis | reverse complement strand
TTCCCAAACCAGGTTGTGATGTTGCCCGTCAGGATGCTCTCTACAGTGCAGGAATAGAAGTTCCTAAGCACCTTCGGAGGAAGTCTGAAGTCCCTCAAGTAGGTAGACTTGAGATCTCTTCCCTAAAATCCTGACTTAGAGGGACCTCAGAAACATGCTTTTTCCATGACCACCTCTACCGTATGAATACCCTTCCCCTAGTGGTTCTGTAGGCCTCCACTGAGTTTTTCAAGCAGCTTGATTTCTCACCCAGGTGCTGGGATAGGACAGGACAGGACAGGATGGACTGAAGGTAATTAAAGCTGGCTGTGGAAGATCCTTAGGAGTTGATGGCTATGGTTTTTCATTGTTTGATGGTTATGTTTTAGAGTTATTGGGTTTTACTGCTGTTGTGCGTTTCCTAGAGTTGCTTAATATGAACAAATACACAAACCTTTGAGAGCAATAAATAAATGTTTCTGGAAGTGTATTATTTGAAACAAAAAGTTTTTTTTTCCCCTGAACACAGTCCAGCCGTAAAAGAGGCAACGACCTCCACAACATCCGAGTTAGTCCCTTCTGGAAGAGATGTTCCAGAAACAAACATTTTTTTGCATTTCTACATTACTAATGAGTTGGTGTAGAAAACTGCAGTTTAATCATTTTTTGAAGGATTCGTAAGAGCTGTACTCAAAAGCTTGCATGAAACTGCCGGATTTCATTCAAAAGAAAAAGACAGCTGAGGTACATTTCAGATCAGATTTTTTTAAGAACACCATAACAGAGAAAAGCTAGAAAATATATAGTAATCTGCAGATGAAAGCCACCTCAGTTCAAATCTGCAAGATTTTCAGATATTTTATACTTTCATGCATAACCTGAAACCTTCTATAGAATGGAAATAGTGAAATGTAAGAGGAAAATTAAGGGAAATGTCATAGTTGAAATATGCTTGTGGAAGATTGGATGTATCCATAAGCTTAGGGTTGCAGAAAATTGTAGGAAGTTACTTCCAATAGTATATACAGTTAAAATTCAAATAAAGCTTTTGAGTTGGGAAAATTTATTAATGTGAGACCCAATGTAATAATATAGTCTAAATATAATTAAGTGGAAGGAGGTGATTCTAATCTTATGCAAACTGCGTATTTCTCAGGGTTAGTTATAATGGAAAAGTACTTTATATAATTATTATTAAACATTAGATTATAAAGGAAATGACAATGTATTTTTGCAACATTTTATTGCTGTTTTTAATGAACCAAAGAAAACCTACAGATTTTGTAATATGCCATATTTTTCGAAGTATAAGACACACCTAGATTTAGAAGAGGAAAAGGGGGGTGTGTGTTTGCCTCTGGCCAATCTCTCCCCACCCCCTGGTCCCCAGAAGTACTTTGCAGGCCTCCAGAACCCTCCACGCAGTCCGTTTTCAGAGAAAACAGGATGTGTGTGTGTGTGTGTGTGTGTGCACATTGGGAGGCCAAAAATGGCTGTATTCAATGTATAAGACGCACCGCAATTTTCACCCACTTTTAGGGGAGGAAGTGCATCTTATACACCGAAAAATACGGTACATATTACTTGATCAAAAGTAACTGTTATTTATGTAGGCAAATAACTAAATGTGTTTCCTTGCTTATTTAACTATCTCTGCCCTAATTTTCTCAATAGAATGGATCCAAGGTCAGATTACCCTTTACAATCTTTTGAACTTAACCCATCATATTGAAGTTCAAATTTTTTTTTTTGAAGAGCTATAGTTGTTAATTACAAAGCACATACCTGTGAATCTGATCTTGTCTACTGGACCGTACAGGAGCCAGGCCATCTATCTCATCAAAGAATATAATTGAAGGACGCATTTGATAGGCCTAAAAAGAGAAATTCAACTTAATTGCGGTTGAAACAGCTGTGCAGAACGCAAGACGCAAAGAAAGCAAAATTACCTGATCAAACAGCAGACGAAGCTGTCGCTCAGATTCACCCACCCATTTACTGAGACAATCAGCACCTTTTCTCATGAAAAATGCTATTCTTCTGTCTCCATGACTGCACTCATTAGCAAGTGCCCTGGCAACAAGAGTTTTTCCAGTCCCCGGTGGACCGTAGAAAAGGCAGCCCCTGGAAGAATTCAAACTTGCAATTAAAGTAATTATTTTAGCACACTCTACCTAATTAATTTTAATTTTATTAAATTTCTATACTCACTTTAAGACTTTGGCAACCAGATTTTTAAAAAAAACCTACAAGCAGCACACAAAAGGTACAGAGCTTATTACACTGATGTTCTTAATGATGAATATCAGTGCCTATGAATTTGGAGGTATGAGCATGCTAATTAATCATATCCCCAATGGTCACAAAATGCAGCAGAGGCTCAGGGCATATTTTCTCACAGACACATGAATGCCCTCACTATTGCTCCAACTATTTTCCAGAAGTTACTCATATTAACAAAGAAATCTCACTTCTTGTTTTGAAATTTAACTTCTGGAATACCACAAACCAATTGTGGAACAGTCAGTCATGTTTATTTATATTTATATAGCCACCCATCTCACAAAGGCGACTCTGGGCAGTGCATAACAAATAGTTAAAACCACATATAAAAATACAACAAATATAGGAAATATATACAAATGACTTAAGAACAAATCAGTATTAGATAATGTAGAAATCTTTGTGTAGAATAAAAATAACCAGCTCAGCAATGGGGGCTATCTGAGTAGATCTCCATTCAAAAATTTCCCCAAATGCTAGATTTTATATGTACATAATTGGGAGATGTCACAATTTCTCTACTTTGAAATTCCATGAGAAATCTGAACATTGTAGTTAAGGATTTACAAATTTCCTGCAACAGATCCCCAAATTTTTAGGTTACAGATTTTGGGGGAGGTATATATATTATGTATTTTTAAATATATACCAACATCAATATGTGAACAGTATGGCATCTGGGTATCAAGCAAAGGATCGGCCTGTGGTGCTTCAGCTAGAGAAAACAGGCTCCCGGTCTCCATTTTCAGCTGGGACGGCCTCCTGCAACCCCCTCGAGTTCCATTTTCATTGGCAGAGGGTTGCAGGAGGACGTCCCAGCCGAAAACTGAGATGGGGACCGTTTTCTCTGGCAGAGCACTTGGGACTCCACAGACACCCCTGATATGAGTGACATCAAGCTGGCCACGCCCAGCCTGGCCCCGAGGTCAAACACAACCCTGATACAGCTCTCAATGAAATCAAGTTTGACACCCCTGCTTTAGATGATGCTGATTCAACTAAAGCTATTCTGAGCAGTTTTTTGACAAAGGCTGTGCACAATGTGAAAGAAATATATATTTAGGACTGTTCTTTCATCCAGATTTTTTAATGGTTATTTTCTCATATTTGGTGCTTTTGTATTGACTGTAATATTTACATTCTCTTGGATCTAATCATTATTTCAATTTTTAACCTCTGTAAATAATGTATTTTCTTATTTTCCAATTCTTAATTTGTTTTTTCTTAATTAGGACTTGTTTATATTTTGCATTATCTCTTATGGAAGTATGGCTATATTAATTTGAAATTGCAAAACTTTACACAAAAATAATTCAAGGACACTGCCAGGTTCCTTTTAAGGTTTGTGTACTTCTTAATATAATATAAACTTAGAACACATGTATATTTTTTGTAAACTACTATGACTATAGTAAACCTTGTCAATTTTCACTTGCTACACAAATTGATCTAAACAATGCATCAAAGTGATAATTATTAAGAAGTGATAATAAGTAAAGATCTTAAGAAACTATTTATCCCAAGAAAGTCCAAATTTTAAAAGGACTTTAACATCCAGTAAAAAATAATAATTTAAAGTACTACCTTGGAGGTTGAATCTTGAATCTCTCAAACACTTCTGGATAAAGTAGTGGGAAAACTACCATCTCCTTTAAAGATGAAATATGATCAGAAAGTCCACCCACACTATCAAATCGCACCTGAAAAGGGAGACAGTTGACAAATGAAAATAATAAAACTCACAGCCAAAGTAAAAGCTAAGGACTATCTATGCTGTCTTCACAAGTATCTTTTAGGTTTATTATCAATATATTAAAGAACAGCTCAATCCACATGGTGTCCAGGAGTCAACAATAATTTGATGTCACATAATTAATCAACAAAAAAACTCAGTTCATTTTAAATGTAAGATAATCTACATTCAATTTTTATGTCAGAATGCAAGACATCAAATCCTTACTGAAGTGTCTATTTGCATTGGATCTACGTCAGCCAGGCTTGCTCCAATTTTCATTCGATCTCGATGGATTCCTTTCAACTCATCTTTTTGAAAATTTAGCGGAAGGCACCTAATGTGAGAATTAATAGTTGTTGAAAGTGCTGAAGTAGAAAGTACAATTTAATTTAGCCAAAGTTTAAAACCTTGAATAGCAAATAGATGTAGCTTCATAATTAATGTTAAATCTGAAATCTTGTTTTACTTATCGGAGACTATACAATTCCAATGTGACATACAACTCTTAAATCCTGGTAGCATTGAATTATGGAAAGCCAGGATTTTCCATTTTCTCACTGGCAATATTTTAGAGACAGAATCCCCTAATGTATTCTGTGGAAACAATACTATTTATTGAACAAATAAATACCTGCTCAGTGCTTTGTTGCGACTTCTTTTCCTACGTCTCTCAAAGCGTTCTTCATCATCAGATGACGACGAAGTTGTGGAATCGCTATTATGAATTGCATGCTTTCGCCTATTTAAAAAAATAAGTATGAAAATGCATGCTGTGAAAATATTAATGTATTAGTAAATACAGTATGTGCTGAATATGAATGTAGATATGAGTGGTTGAGCCGAGTAGAAAAAGGGGTGGAAGAATAAGGAGGAGGTGTAGCTAAAATCCATGCTGGATTTCCTTCTTGGATCTATATTGGCTGGATATATAGTTATGGTTATTCACATTGACATAGACTGACAAGCAAAGTATAATTTTAATTTATACTAATAAGCTGAAATTGGACTCTGTACAATATGTAAACCAAATCTCTCTTGAAAACATTATGAGGATATACATGTCGTGCTCACTTAGCAACCATTCCATTACAATGGAGTTGAATAAGGAGACAAAAGTCCTCAAAAATTTTGAAAAATCTACAAGATACTATCTTCAAGATGCAAATGAAACCAGTTTATTTCTTCCTAATTTATACTGACTGGTATTTGTGTTTACAAATTGAGGTAGTCCTCAATTTCCAACCATTTTTAGCATTTAACTTGAAGTTACAATGACATTGAAAAAGTGATTTACAACCACTGCAGTGATCCCATGGTCACGTAATCAGACAGTAGTTTATTCTACAATAAACTTTTGCTAAATTAATCATTATGGGGTACAAGCAGCATCTGAAGCATTGCTACTACTGTATCTCTTGCACACACAAAAACATACCTATTTATCTTTTTACAGAAAGGGCTCCGTGATCCTGCAGGACTAAAAGGGAACCCACGTCTTACTGGAGAGGCTGAGTCATCATAAAATAATTTAGGCTTCTTCGGATGCCTGGGCTCTGTTAACAATATCAAACATTTAAAAAAAATAGGTTAATATTCTTGCATCTACGACAGAGAATCAGAAAGCATGTAGCAAATCATTTGTTTACAAAAAGCCTAATTTTAACTTCTACAAAGTTCATTCATTAATTTCGTTCCTGAAAGACAATCAGAAAATAAATCCAGGCAACATTGGCTGAAAAGTTACACAATAAAGATGTAAACTGCATGAAACATTAAGATGGCCACCATCCTCAACCCCCAAGCAAAACAAAAACAGATTTACGGCACAAAGAAACTTTTCCAAACAATATATTCACAACCACAAATAAAGGACATATGTCCCAAATTTAAAAATAACTCGGAATGTTTTTTTAAAACGTCTAACCAAGCAATACAAGCAACAATTAAATGGATTCTAGTCTGTACAATTACAGAACAGAGCCAAAGAGTTAATTTCAGCAGCCACGATCAAGTTAAAAAAAACAAAACTGAAATTTTCTGGTTAAAGGCTTGAAGCATCTTCCTAATTAACAGGGTTGAAAAATAAACAGTTTTCTGCATTTAATCAGGCCTGCAAAAACAAAGCTCAGTAAATCTTTATGAAATCCACAGGTATATTATGCTTTTGCACTTGGAAATCTTCCATGGGGAAAAAAGCATACCACACAGGAACATTACAAGTCATAAGCTCTAACTTCCAAAAAACGTTAAAACTGCAGAATTTACTTTGCAGAAATTGATTTTTTCTTGTGACCAAAGCAGTATGTTCAGTCCTTGAGTAACCAACTGTGCTTAACCAACTCCCTCCTCCTTAATTCCAAGCAGAGAAGGAATACAATCTGTCACTGATTTATTGACTAATGATTTTTTGAAGTTTTAATAAGAAAAAACATTAAAACAAAAAACTAATCATGGATCTTATAGAATAAAATGCCTCTTTTTGCCCTCAACTTAGAATGCTTTTGAGGAATTTGGTTCGATATCAACACACATTAAACAGATTATTTTGATCTTGGAAATTTGAAAATGTAAACTTCCAGGAAGGGTATCAAAGAAACCTACTTTCTGGTGAGGCTTGATAACGTACAACAGTTTTTCGCTGTCGGAGATCATAGCGCTTTTGGTGTTCTTCTCCATCTTCATCTTCATGGTCCTCAACTTCTTCTGAAGATTCTAATTAAAGAAAATAAATTGCTAACTTTAATAGAGGTTCTGAACCCATAACACATTTCACAACTGCTACATGAAATTTTATTATCTTTTTTGGTTAGGAACGTACACATTATCTGTTTTGTTTTTTGCTAGCAAAATTCAGCTTTCAATATCCAAATCAAACCAAAATCAATTTGAGGCTACCTCAAAGCTTTAATAATGATCAGAAGGAAACAGAGATAATCCCAACCTTTGGAAAATAATGGCAAACCATTTCCAAAAATGTTGCCCCCCACCCCCACTGGAAAAAAAAATCCAACAACTGCAGAGGCCTGGTCTATGCAGTTGCCAGGAGTCAACAATAACTTGAAAATAGGCGTAGGCACACATATACAAAAATGAAATATAGTTAAGAGTTTTAGTGAATCCTCTGAGAGGATCACCAGAGGTTAACCTGACAATTCGGGATAATCAATTCCTAAGAGCAGCTATGATGACCAGACCAAGGCCTATTCCATTTACATATTCCTACAAAAACCAAATACTTCTCAAAAGTTATAAACAAAACATGAATGAATAGAATTCTTTCATTCATTTACCCATAAGTATATCCCTCACTCTTTATCTGTACTTCAAATTTTCATATCTAATAGCAACAGTTCTAAAAAGTAAAAGCAGCACAATAACCTGCACTTCCATCCTGATTGTCAGAGGTTTCTTCATCAGTCCTTTGGATAGCAGGTTTCCCTCTGGAGTACATATCAAGGTTTCCCTGGAAATAGCATAAAATCTCATTCAAGTAATCCGCCATTACATGATGCTTCTGTGTCAATTTCAGTAGATACAATAAATGAAATCAGTAAAATTATTGGACTGGACTGCGCAAATCTGTTGAAAAAGATGTTTCATAATGTACAGATGCACACTTTCCTGAGCTGTATTTATTCCACACAACTGCTTTGGAAGCCACTACTGGTTGCTTGCACAGGTGTTTGGCCTGATCTAGTTTGAGGATCCAGAGAGACAAAAGCCTTACAAACAGCACTTCTAGTTTAATGGAGTGGGGGGAGAATCTGCAGTTATAAAGTGCATCTTAGAATTACATAGAAATTGTTCAGGTTCTGTTCAAATTATCAAAGTAAAAGCAATAAAAAATATTGGTACCTCCATAATAATAAATGTACACTTACTCCTTTTCTACCATTGAATACCCCAAGGTCTTCCATCATTCGTCTACGGCGCATCTTTTTCATATCGTCCATTTTTTGTAGTACAGCTTCTGCAGTACTGTCAAAGTATGCAACATATAATTAAACAAAATATTAACAAAAAACCAGTTAAACAAGAATGCCACAATATTGTACCTTCAGTTCATAAAAAGCTAGAACTAGTAATACGTGCAGATCCAATCCTGTGTATATATATCAACATACAAGCAATAACGTCCCTATTTGTTTGTTTGTTCATTTGCATGTTGCCCATTCCAGAAAGTTTGCCCTTTTCCTTACTCTTGGAGATCCTTCTATCATAAAAGAACAAAATACCAAATACAAAATTTCCTGCCATTTTGGAGTGAAAAAAAGAAAACTAAAATTGTAATGTAGATGTATGTAATATTTTCCAAAAGAGTTATATTTGGAATTTTGAGAGTATGTGGTAAGTACTCTAAATGATTATCATAGCAGGTATGGTTAGTAATAAGCACTCATTTATCAGAAAATAATGTGGAACTGTAAAGCTCAGGGACATTCTAAAGCAACTTTCTAGACATCTCCAACTAATTCCTAGTCGGAGAACTTAATTCAGAAAAGTGCCAAACTACACCCAGAAAAATATAATCAGTGGGTAGTGGGAGAATATTCCAGAGCTTTCCAGAATATTCCATGTTCAAATTAGCAAAGCAACTATTTGTATTTACTATGTAGCATTCCAACATCCTATTGATTTTTATTTTATTAGATGCGTATTTAAGTTAGAAGGTGTAAGGATTTACTATATCAAACAAAATATCTTGTGAAAAAGCCGATGTCTGTAGGTACCACACTACTGGTAGTCCTAGACCTACAACCATAACTGAGCCCAAAATTTGTTTCTAAGTGACAGTTAAGTGAAGTTTGTCCCATTTTATGACTTTTGCCACAATTATTAAGTGAATCACTGCAGCTGTTAAGTAGTCACACAGTTGGTTAAGCTTCACCATTGCCTTTGCTTATCAGAAGGTTGTAAAAAAGGATCACATGATCCCAGGATTCTGTAACCATCATAAATATGAAGTAGCTCCTAAGTGGCTGAATTTTAGTCACATGAGCATGAGGATATGGTTGTATGAAAAATGGTCATGTCACTTTTTTTCAATGTAACAGAAACAGTGAAACAATCACTAAATGAACTGTTGTAAGCCGAAGACTATCTGTATTTAGGTCTTATGACTCTATTTAGTTTGTGGTCTTCCAAAATGCTTGCCACTTCCAATATAGATCATTAATCAACTGGAGCTTTCTATTTTTTCTAGAAGAGTCAATCTATTATGGAGGAAAGAAAAAGATAAAAACCTTACTTTGTAATTAGTCTGTCAAACAGAACTGACTGGTTCATAGTACTATAGCGACTCCGTCTAATTCTGCAACTGCGACGGACTTCCACATCGCCATTTTCTTCTGCAGCATGTTCTTCAGGCTTCCCATCAACTCCTTTTTTCAGGGACCTGGTTACAGGAACCACAGCTCCTAAAGTAAAATCAAGAATTTTCCTTTGCTGCACTCAGCTTGTTTCCTAAAGTAAGGATCATCTCAATTAAATTCGCTTCACTGTCAATCTTTTACGCTGAGATCTTTTTAAAATTGTGCTTATGTCTTCAAGGACACAGTTCCCCAGAAGATCTGAATTGCCTGCAAATCTGACAAGTATTCCCTACCCACATATCCTTTCTCCTTTGCCACCTAAATTCTGTCTGTATGAAATATAAAGATTGATTTTTTTTTTTTCAAATTAAAATACAGTACTGGAAATGTGCATCCTCCCCTCCCCCACTTGTTTGAACTAGAAATAGAATGTTGTGCGTATTTCAAACCTCCAGCCACCAAGGCCACCTTTGTAAAAACAAACCCAAGGATGTTTTGTATAGATAATTCTCTGAACCAGAAATTTCAGTCAATATATTTGAACCTCTGCAGCCTATCCACAACCAACCAAATGCGTATTTCAGTAGATTTACCTCCTTCACCGTCTTCATTCTTTCCACCTGCCTGCATTCTAGCCAGTTGCCTGCACAGAAGCAAAGATATCAAGATTTTATCAGCTTGACGTCCAATTTATAGTTTTCATTTGGGTCAGTACTGGAATAAGATTTAGTATCATAAGACTTATAATAAAAATGGTTTGTGCTGTTTCAGTTTCTATATACTTTCTTCAGTTTCTATATATCTCCTTACTTCTTATTATTATTCCATTTTTTATTTTTTGTTATCTTGCCTCTATTGTATATTTTCTTTTAATTCTATTTTTCTCAGAGTTGTTTCTGGTTTGGGGGAGGGTAGTTTTTGTTAATTCAAAAACAAGACATGTTACCTAAAATTAGTTATGCAGTTTTAGTTTTCACTGAATTACAGCTATATTGCAGAACATGAACTTCCAATTTGAAAAAAAAAATGCAGCTCCTGGGTGGTTTTTCAAGAGACCCAACAAATTAAAATGTTCTGCTAACAGTATTGTAGAAAATAAAATATGAAGAATCAGAATACCAAGAGATCTATCATGGTTGCTTAAAACTTAAAATTACTTCTGTGGCATTGAGTATCCACTGCTTATTTTTTTTTTAAAAAGCCCTGCCTATATTTTACATACCCCAATAAAACCAAGTGTAACCTCAAGCTATCAAATCTGTGGAGCTCTTGGGGCTCTCTGAGCTTAGTTGTTTGATTGTAGACCAACTAGGTAACATCACCACTGAGTGTAGGGTTTGCTTCCTATTTATATGCAATTGCTTGCTCTGCCAGTGTTGGTGGAGGTGTGGTTTTCAATTTGGTACTTCCTTGATTAGAGCATCTAATTGATTTAGATTATCTGATTGATTATAACAATCTTTGCTTATCTGGGTGAATTCCCTAGCCTTTCATTCAATGTCACAGCACCTATGTCTATACTAGTGAAAGAATTTGTGGCAGCAGTACCCACACTTGCTAGCGCTGACATTACCTAGTTGGGTAATGAAATATCTGCAAGCAAACAACCAAGCTCAGAAAGTACCAAGGACTCTACAATTCAACTTTGGCTACATATATTCTCTTCTAGTATCGATTCTTGGAGGATCTTTTATCAATGCTTTTACACATCTCAAATTGGATTATTCCAATGGTTACACGTGAAGCTACAAATACTCCATTCCCTATTAGATTTCATTTTTAAAATCCAATCCAGTTTATGGCTAATTGGCTTACTATGGTTTATTGGGCTGTACTGCTACCATGGTTTGTTGAAAAACAAGCCACAAAGTGAGCTATGTACACAAAGTAAGGCCTTGTGGAACGGGTACACAGAAAGAGATCAGGCACACATCATAAATAAACTGTACATTCCTATCTGCATAAAACAATAAGCAGTTACAATTAATAAAGAAATGCATGGTGCTTTCAAACGATGAGTTATTTCTTTAAATCAAACTGTCTATTCACAGAACTCATTTATATCATAAACATCCCCATCATTACTACTTTAGTGTTCAAAAAGATTTTGTGAACCCAATCAATTATGTGATCATGCATAGGATCCAGGTTTTCTTTTCTCAAAAGTTTCCACATCACTGGAATTCAGACAGATAGCAAGGAAGAACATAAACCTAATAGAATATTCTTTTAATTTGCTAGTCTTCCAAACACCCATTTAAAACATTTGTGCTTTTCTAAGTTACTACAAGCACTCATTGGAATGCACAATTTTTTAAATTCTTAAGCTCTTCTTAGAAAATAAGTGGGTTTTTAATCAGAAAATTATTTCCAAGCCCTATAACACTGCTGTGCTCTAAAAGATCCAAGTACAACATAATTTTATCAAGTGAACTGTAAAAGAAAAAAAAATACCTTGTAAAGTGTTTCCTGTTAATCCCATTCTCACCCAGTGTTGACATCTTTTTGTCAAAGCTAGGGCTTGCATAATGTGGATTATTTTTCCTCATAGATCTTAAGGTATGCTGCCTTGTGAAATATCCACATTCTTTGTCTGAAGAGAACTCCTGAAGCAGTACAATAAAGATAATTAAGAATGCATAGTTAATTATGTTCCAACTCTGATGTGTAACAACTTTCTTTTATCTGAAATATTTATGCACATTAATTCTGATTTAATAATTCCGTAAATTATTAAAACAAAGTAAAGAGAGCAGGAGAAGTGATCCTTCAAATGACCATGTCTTAAGCTGTTTAACTTTTAAAAGACAAAAACAAAATTAGGTTGTACTTATACCTTCACAACGCCAACTAATATATCTCTGGTATTTCCATAAGTATTCTTATAAAATAATCCAAAAATTCATTAAATAAGGAGACAATTTATATTTCTATATTCCCATTATGACTTGCTGAATATGGAACCAGTCAATAAGGATTCCATTTATGCATGATTTACCGCCACCATATAGTTTTTATTGCATCTAACAACCAACCTTTTATTGATTTATGCAACTTGCATCTCATCTAAGTGACATTGAATGGCTCAGAACAGGTAAAAATGATTCATTAAAAGCAAGTTCAGTTATCAGTGTAGAACCTTCAATTCCATATTCTCACAGAACATTTGTTAACCTTCAATCACATGTATGTAACACATTATCTGAGAATATGACAACTTATTTTATATTTGTAACTCACTTTTGTATTTGAGCTATATTAATCATTCTGACACTACCTCGTTTCATAAATATATAGATGGTTCTAAAGTTATGACCATTTATTCACCGACCAAGTTATAGAGCCATAGTTTCCAAAACTTCATGAGAAGGTTGCATGTCATTTGAACAAGCCCTCAAACAATTTGGACTACAGGCAAAGCTGGGGTGGGGTGAAGAAACAGCTTCTGGAAAAGGCCTAGCATAGCCGGCAGCTGCCCCATGAATAGCTGGCAAAGCATGCCTTTTCAGCAGAAGCAGGACGGCAGCTAGGATCAGTTTGGGCTGCAGCTGTACCAGGGCCAATAAGCACAGGACAACAGAATGGAAGGAGTCCAAAAAGGCTAAATTGGGGGGGGGGGGAGACAGGGGGGGGAGTTAGAGTAGATAATCCTATTGGAAGAAATCTCCCTGGTTTGTTCCCCAGCTGAGAAGCAGTCACTGAGGCTGAGAATTGACAGGCAGGATCCTTTAATTCAGGAAGGCAAGAAGTAGTGACACAGTTCAAGAGTTCCTGGCTAGCAAGCAATTTTGGATTGCAAATCTGTGGGGGTTTTAAACCTATTTTCCCTTTGAAGCTTCTGTAGCTTGATGGGTTTAGATGTGATTGCCCTGGATTTTGCCTTCCTGCTTTAATGGGTCAATCCTGTCTCAGAACCTTTCTTTCCTATGCTGGGGGTTGATGGGGGGGGGGGGGCAGGAAAAAGGAGTTCTGGTTTTGCCTTGGTAAATTCTTTTTAGTCTAACCTTAAGTGTTTTCCTGGGCTGCTTTGTTATTTCTTTGGCAGCACTTCCAATTCAGACTGAGCGCTTGCTTTGGTTTGCCTTGGGGTCTTTCTCTATTAAAGGGGAAGGACTGTTTTTAGTTTTTCACTGTTTAGTGGTTCCTGGCACTGTCCTTTTGGAATGTATTTCCCACAATCCCTTACCTTACCATGACTCACAGATGGAAAATACCAAGCTGGTTTGGATCAGTTAGAACCCTTGGCTAATGTGATCAGTGGGATTCAGTTGCAAATAGATAGTCCTCAACTTACAAGTTCCTTTAGTGACCATTCAAAATGGCACTGAAAAAAAGTGATTTATGACCACACTTATGACCGTTGCAGCATCCCAGTCATATGATTTATATTCAAATGCTTGACAACTGGTTCATATTTATAACTTTTGTAGCATCCCTGGCTCATATGATCCACTTTTGAGATCTTCTGACAAGCAAAGTCAATAGGGAAGCCAGATTAATTTAACAACGGTGTTACTAATAGTACTGCACAATATTCTGTTATTTTTTACTCCAGTCCTATTATTTGGAACAAGAAATTTTAGATTATCCAGTTTTCTGGCATAATCTCTCCCTAAAGGCAGATAGCAGATTGGGACATATATTTTAGAAATAAAATACAACAGTTGGAATATTCTCTACAATAGAAATGTGTATTAAATTTAAGAAATGAACAATGTTGATTGTATGAGTATTTTTTAAAATTAGTTTCCCCATTATGTTGTGTAATTTTACATGTACCATTGCATATACATTACTGTTTGTTCATGAGCAAAACATTGTAAATTTCTGATTAACTTGAACACTGTCATAAGTTGCTGAAAATAAAGATCTTTAATTACGTTGCTTTGAATTAAATTCATTTTTCCTATACGTATAAATTCTTGGGTTTTTTAAAAATCATTGTTACTTATCAGAACGGTATTTAATGTTTTAACATCAAAGTCCATAGCAGATACTGCAACATAGAAACATTTTGACACTCCAAAAACAATGTAACTTTGTAGTGCTGGAAAGTTTTACTTTCAGCATAGTGTGTACAAGATTGCAGCCTAAAAAGTTTATTATAAAATTGTAGTGCTCCGAAATCGACCTCTCTTTTCCACAGATTAAAATATGAGTCTGTTTTACTACTTCCATGAATTGATGTGCATCTTTATGCATGAGGAAAAGTGGTTGAGAATTCTTAAAAGCTGTAAAATAAAGTTAAATGTTAAGTGTGTTATTCATGTAGGATGTTTTATAAGCCAATGTATCAAAATCTATTATATACAATTACCCATCACAATAAGCTTCATTAGCTGAAATAATTGGCTGCTGTAAATTTTGGCTAACCAAATTATGTTTGGCTGCTGTTTTAGCACTTCCTGATAAAAATGTTCATTTTTAAAAAAAAAACGATTATCACAAATTCTCTGATGGAACAATAAACATACCAGTTGAGAGTCCATCCAAGCAATATTCTTGTTAGGTAAACAAGCTAAGATGTGCCTACCCAATAAAACCCCAATTTGCATGAGTAAAGGCTCTTTAGTGATTCATGCAATCATGTAAATTAAAACAACTGCAGCTCAGAGGCACATTAACTATCCCCCACCTTTCCAAATGAAAAATTCTTCAAATAAGGAAGTTACAATCCAGCACTTCTGTAGCCTAACACAAATACTGGATCCCTTGTCTTTCTTTTTATATCCAGCAGAAGTACTTCATTTAAAACAAAACTGAATCAAAAAGGTTTCTAAGCTGGAATCACCACTCCAAGCTATGACCCAAAGTTGGAAGATTATGGGAGCGGATGGAATAGCTACAAAAATAATGCCAGCATCAGAAAAGTTAGTAAAAGTTCCCACCAAACAATGCCAGCAAATCTGGAGAACACCTGTGGATTAACAAATTGGAAGGTCGGTTATTAAAGAGTAAGGAAAACATGAGCATTTTGAAAATATTAAAAATGACCTGCGCAAAAAGGGAGGCGGAACCACTTTTTTAAGTGCAGAGAAAAGAGATAACATTCAGAAGCAACTCAGGCAGATAGAAACCTCCCTGATTCACCCTAACGTAAGAAGTTGTATATCATAATCAGACCTGCAGGATGCTGTTATTAACAGCCCATGTCAATAAAATATAGTTATAGTCTTCCTAGGGAGAATTTCCACATCTGGTCTACCTGGGAGAGGCTGACATCACTAACCCTATCAATATCCCCCTCTTCTCCACCCCCACCCCCCAGAAAAAAAAAGCCATAAGTAAAGGTTACAAATACAATACCCTTCATTGCACAAGCTAGCAAAATGCTTAGGACCAGCCAAAGGCTGAACAGATAAAACTGGAAAAGAAGAGGCCAGATGTTCAACCAGATGTCAGAAAAGGCATTCTCTGGCCAATGGAAGAAAGCCAAAGAACACCCAAAATTAAGTCATTGTGGGCTTTGCCGCTTATACAAAGGCCTCCGATTTATACCGATCACGTTATACAATGGAAAGTGATCAGGAAAACGGAGATCCATTCCAATTATCCTCATGGAAACCTATCTAAGGAGCAGCAGATGACCCAAGATGGACAAATTGGTTGAGAGAAAGCGGTCTTTTTTCTCTTTCTTTACAGACCCGTTTTTTGTATCCAGTAACCGCAGGATTGTTTCCCTCAAACCCACCAACTGGGGTCCGCCGGGTTTGTATTCTGAACCCCGGCGCTCGGTTCCTGTTATGTTCTCCAAACTCACCGTCCGGGCTTTCCGATCGGCGGGTGGACGATCCTCGGTGGCCGGTCCGAGGGATCGGTTTTCCACCGAGCGTTTCCTCCGGGACGAAGCCGGGGTGCTCAAAGTAAGAAACTCCGAACTCGATTGCATCGTTTCGTAGAGAGACTGCGGGGATCTGGAAGCGGTCCCGCCTCCGCTATGAGGATCGCGACGGCCAGAGCCGCCCGAACTGCTCCGGAGCACCACCATAGCGTCCGGCTCCCCTCAACTGCCTCTGAATTCTGGCGCCACAACCCCGAGCGCCATCTCGTCACCAACCGTCCTCGGATCCCTCCGCCGCGTTCAAGTCCTTCTTTCCTCCGGGGATTCATTTTCATCCAAGCCGCTGCTCAGCGGATCCGTCCCGATTCACAGGCCTGGGACGACTTTGCTGACGAGGTTACGGTCGGCGGGATCCCTTCTATCTCGGTGGTACTTCCCCCCCTCCCGTTAAATAGATCCACTGCCGCGGAAGGAGACAGCACGAGTGCGGCGCCTCAAAAGTTTTTGGCGCGTGGCAACTTGGAGTGCGGCTTGTTTTCCTTCGCTCTGATTGGTCGGCGCTGTGGCGCGCGGCGGTTTTGCTGCTCCTGCCCACGAGGCGCTCAAATAGAAAACGTTCAAAACTTGCACGACTCTCTGAGAAGAAAGGCGCGTTTTCTACACCAGCTCAACCAGTTCACTCTGTGCTTGAAAACTCCCCGAAATTCACATGTATATGTCCTCCAGGAGGAATGCATATAAAGTTGCACATGTATGTGATATAATCCTAATGGCAACGCCACTATTCTGTGGTGAAATGATTTTATGCAAACCGGATTAAAGCTTGTAGCAAGCCTCCTGCTCCAACCTGGATTTCAAAGCCTTTATGCGCTGCAATCTCCTGCCCTCTTGAGCTAATCGGAATATATCAATTACTAGAGGAAGCCTATTTGCGCTCTTTTTTGCCACAGGAGATTCCCACAGAAAGAGATGAGCAACAACGCCTTTTTAAGCAGTTTTTGGCAACGCGCATTTTGAACTACACGTAAAGGCTTTAGAAACTGTTTTGTTCGTTATACCAAAATGGCTCTCAAAATGGAAGAAAAAGAATCGAATTTTCCCCATATAATTTTGCTTTTTCTGTTTGAGGAGCAGGAGGAGAGAATGCAAGCCTTTCCCGCAAACGAAAGGTGCCAAGACAGCTTCCATCTGAAGAAGAAAAAAGTTGTGGCTTCGGTCACAGCCAGTTAAAAAAAACGCGGCTGCAAAAATAAAATTACTCTTTTAAGTCTTCCTTTTGCCAAAGATATGTACTCCCGAGACGCTTCCCTGTAAGGAATTGCCCACCATTTTACCAATTCTTTGTAACAATTGCACCGAGATTGTAATCAGCTGGAGGATCAACTCATACTTTTGTATAAGGATGCCTCACTTCTTTTCACAATCCATTCCTTCCCTATTGGCCTGCAAAAAGTCAAAATAATTTTGCTTCTTAGCAGTACAGTACATCGGAATGGCACACAGCACTGAATTGGACTAGGGTGGCCCCATCAGTTAATTTTCTGCTAAAAAAAAAACCCAGCTCTCCTTCCTGTATAAAGCAATACAACAGCTTTATAGTCCCCACCATGAGATCCCTGGATCTTAATGCTCCCACTGAGCTAAATAGAGCTTGCATCCAAGAGTCTCGCACAACGCACAGAATTAGGGCACTAACGCAGAGTAGGCCCTGACATGTGTCCCCTTAAGCAAAGCGTATCCCCTTAATTTTATTCCCTAGCCAAGCTGTCCTCCCCACAGCATTTAAAAATAATTGAAAATGTTTTCTTACTGAAGAAAGGTTGGTACAGTCAGGAACGTTGATTCCCAAGTGAACGATTTTTCTTAATCCGATGAGAAAGCTGACTCTTCTCTACAACCCCCCACCATGAGCCTTATTCTTTTTCAGGCAACAGGCGGGACTTGGCTAATCACTTACCTTCCTGCCAGGAAAAGGCTTCACCTGTTTGATTTCTACATACCCTGCTGTTGCTTAAAGACACAGAAAGAATGCCTCTCAGAAAAAGGAATTATGTGTCTTATTTACATGATGCACTATTAGTAACAGCAGCAAAAGAAACATTTATTTCTTTTAGGTTCTGGAAATTAAAAGCCCTTTTCCATTTGATATTCCAAGGTGATGAATTATACTACCGGTTTGTGGTATAACTTTCAACAACTGTGGGCGGCTAACAATCAAATTATTAATAAAACCTGTAGAATATGGAGGTAAAAGCTGGCAAGCCTGAAAAAAAAAAGAGATCTTACTCTCTTCTACCTTTCCCAGCGTTAGATCCGTTTCCAGAGAGCTTGGATGTTCACATAATGTATCCCAAGAAAGATAATTGGAGCCTGGTCATTTGTGCCTCCAGGGAGAACTCGGGCTGAATTTTTCAACAACCCACTGGTTAGTTTTCTTGGCTGTCCACGAAATGCTACTTAGAAGTATTTCTGAGGCTTTATTCCTAGGCAACTGTAAAAAAAAAACGTACTTAGTGCTGTTTATGTGTCCGAGGGACAACTTGCAGTCTTTCCAGTAGCCCCCAAAAAACCATTGATTGCAAATTGTAGTTCCAACATACTTAGAAGGGAATGGATGTAGTCTGATGTTTATGCTTATAACTTTAGCCACGGACACGTGTCTGGAGAGACATAATGATGAAAATACACCCTTCTTTATTTAAAGTGCAATGGCCACTTCTAAACAATGTTGCAGTAAAACCGGGAGGGAAGCGGGTAGGGAAATCGGGCTCCATAGAATGAATGTACTAGAAGGGACCTTGGGAGGTTTTCTAGTCCAGCCCGCTCAAGCAGGAGAGCCTATACTATTTCAGATAAGTGGTTGTCCAGTCTCTTATTAAAAAAGTGATGTAGCACCCACAATTTCTGGGGGCAAGCTGTTCCACTGGTTAATAGTCCTTCCTGTGAGGAAGTTTCTCCTTAATTCCAGGTTGCTTCTCTCTTTACACTTGGTTTTATTGGGGTATGTAAACTCTCTTAGTTTAACGGACACTAACTCGAGAACTATAGCTCTTTGTTGATTTGCGGTTTTTGCCTTCGCCTAAGAAAGCCTTTGCCCTAATAAAAGATTTGGCGTCGCATTTAGGGGCCTAATTCTAAACACACGCAGACTGGAGTTGGCACAATCTCGCTCAACCGCTTTGTCTCCTTTTGCCCCCAGTCTCCCCTTACTCGGGTCGGGGAGTCTTGCGATGCAGCCGCGTTTCCGGGGGAAGGTGTTCCTTGTAACGCGTCCCCCCAGGACGTTGGGAACTGCCGTCGTGGAGCGATGCTTCTTCAACCGCACTCCGTTGCCAGAGACCAGCGGCTTCTTGTTGAAGCTTTCTCCGGGAAATGAACCTCTTAATCTTAATCCTTTCCCTTGGCCAGCCAACGTTGGGCTTCAATGGCGGAGGCCGCCCTGGCCGGCTATGACCCAGTCGTCTCTTCTCGCTCCGTTTGCGTCTATACGAGCTGCTATTGGTAAGAAAGGGTGCCTCTGTTATAAAACCTAGCGATCGCCGTTATAGATCCAGAGAAATCTTAATAGAGCAGCCGATGCCAGTCTGTCAAAAGTTCCTCCAACACCCAAACAAATCCGGAAGCATTTTTAAAAGAAGATTTTGATTTATTAAGTGCTGGTAAATAGATGCAGAATAACACAGCATATTACAATTAGTCATTGCAAGGTAAACCAAGGAACCTATTTAATCAAATTGATGGTACATCTTCAAAGCTAGCCTTCGCTTTTCCTCCCTGTTTGAAGTCCAGTTTATTTTTCTTAATGGGAATTTCATTTTTAGTATCTCTGGTTAAAAAAAAATGTATATACAAAATGTATACATGAACTGGCAGAATTAAATCCTGGTTCCAGGTAATTTATGGTACAATTATGGAGGAGAATGAATTGAATAAAATGTGGGAGTGCACAATAACCTTGAAAAAATAAAATTTTAGTATCAAAAAAGCACAGAAACCTGAAAGCGTGTGAGCTCGTGTTTTTTATTTCTCTATAGTGAAGAAAATATCTGGAAACTTTGTGAACATATCCTGAGCGAGAACCAATACCCTTTAGAAGAATTTTATGTTGTTTTCATTTCCAATGACAGAAAGATGGTAAGTTGGGATGTGGCAGTAGAGCAAAACAAAAACAACTACCTTAAATGTCAGGATCAAAAGCTGTTCTAATCATTTGGGGCTTCAGATTCCCCTCATCCCACTGCTGACAATTCTAATAGCATAATAACAGCCATTTGGTCTAACAGTTAAAGTTAGATGGCTAGAGAGTCAGAGACCCATGAATTCTAGTGCAGTCTTAGCTGTGAAAGCCAGCTGGATGACCTTGGACCAGTCACATACTCTCAGCCCAACTCCCCTCACAGGACTGTTGTGGGGAAAATAGGAGGAAGGTGTGTTGGATACAGTCATCACATTGAGTTATTTGTAAAAATAGTACACAGGATACAGATAAATAAAAAAAAAACTGCTTAGCAGAAATTCTGGTTCCATTTGTCATTAAAAATGTAGATATACTTTCTCAATTCAACAAGGAGAATAAAATGTCGTCTTCCTATGTTTCTATTAACTGTAGATTATGTTCTTAAAATCGCCAAAGTTTTAAGAGTGGGTTGTGGCTGCAGTACAGGTAAATTACAACCTACAATCCTAATCCAGAAATAGATATAACAGTTCAGGTATTCAGTTTAACCAGCAGTGCGGCACGTT
Organism: Myanophis thanlyinensis; assembly: GCA_017656035.1. Taxonomy (NCBI): domain Eukaryota; kingdom Metazoa; phylum Chordata; class Lepidosauria; order Squamata; family Homalopsidae; genus Myanophis; species Myanophis thanlyinensis. The sequence goes on along the minus strand of JAEANM010002371.1, from coordinate 3,901 downwards.
GTATGAACTCACTAACCTAGTCAGTACTGGGGCTGGAAAGTCACAGTTCTAAGCCCAAACTCTATTGAACAATTTGAGTCAAACTACCTTTCCTGGTCTATTGTACACACTGATATATTCACTCAGTCCTCCAAAGAAATGAGGTGGTGTTGTAGAATAGCCAAAAATATAATTTACTTTAACACAAAACTCGCTGCAGAGGACTGACAGTCACATGACACAGTTCCCAAACTTTGTAGGATGCTGCTGACTTAACCAATAGGGAAGAATCATTGATGCAATATGTTTTGTGGCAATAGGTCATATGTTGAGCTGTTGATGTTTTCCCAGGTGAAAGCTGTTGACCCAGCTAATGTGCTTATGTGCTGTTAGATCCAGTAACTCTACCTAGTTAATCATTCACTTAGCTTAACTATGTAAATAGAATCCAATGTAGCAGAATAAATGGCTGGGGAAAGGCCAAGTCAAAATCTTTGAAAGGCAAAAGAGTGCTTTTCTTATTGTTACTGTGTTATTTGAACAATGCAATCTGTTCAAACAATGCATATTTTACAAAATAGAAGCAGGCAGTTGTAGAAGGATCAATAGGGAAATGAGTGCTGGACATAAGAAAAGGCTAGGCATTTATTTCGCTGTCATGTTTTTGGAGGAAGGAAACTATTGAGCTTATGATGCTAGAAAAAATAATTTGTACAGTAGATGTTACAGCCACAAAAAAAAAATCCCCTTGGGTATTTACATGGCATTTGTTGAAAATGTATTAGCTACTACTTGATGGGAGTCTTACACATTGAATTATTTTATGTTTTTTGTAACCTGCAGGTGCCACTTTGGAAGCAGCAGGCAGGGTATGGAGATCAGCCTGTGATCTGGGTGAACAAATCTATATTTTCTTTGCCCTGTTTCCCACTCCCCCTATCATGCAATTGTTTTTTAAATGACAACCAAATCAGTGAAATGCGCTCTGTCCAATGTAACCCGATGAGATTTTAAAATGTTTCTTCAGCCAGTATGGTGGTTAAGTTGGTGGACCCAGGAGTAGAGATACCAAAATCTAGTCTATACTCAACCATAGAAGTTCCCTGGATGACTCTGGGCCAGTCACTCTGGCTCAGCCAACCTATATTACGAAGTCATTTGGGGGGAAATAGGAAGAAGGAGCATTGTTCATGTTACCCTGAAGTCCTAAACAATAGGCAGGAGATACATCTGGTAAACAACAATGTCCTCTGGATGAGTTGAATTTGAAGTCCCAACATTTTCAGCTGTTCTATTTGGGGGATCAGATTGTAGCTTCGTGTGCTGAGTTATGAATGAGTTTTAAAATAGGAGTTTATTCCATAAACCAGCTGCATGTATTAGATTAGGAATGCGTTTCCTGGTTTGTTTGCATTAGAAAATCACCAAAACCAAAAGGCTGCGAAACCTTGTTTTGATATTGATATAATCCTGGTTAATTCTAAAATGATTCAATGCAGTTTACCCATCTGAATAAAAAAGACATTTTGGTTTACTTGTTTTCCTGTGCAAATGGTCACATGAAATCTTAAATCTCATACATATTTTAGCTATATTTGACTTTTTACCTTAATCCCAGGGCTGCTTTGCACCAGGACAATGACAAAACAGTCAAATAACGCATTCTATGATTCAATTGGCTAGCATTGTTATATACCAGAGCTAAGAAGGAACCCAATAACTAAAACTGAATAAATTATATAACATATTGTTGAATTGGGGTTTTACATGGAGCCTTTTTCCAGCTTCCTCCGTAATTATCACAGATTCTCATTCTCCATCTTTTCTTTTCAGGATTACCATGTTATTTTGTTACATGTGTTGAATGGAGACCAGAACTTTATCTATGATCTTGATACTGTCCTACCTTTTCCATGTCCTTTTGGCACTTACATTGAAGAGGCTTTCAAATCGGACAGCATTATTAACCCTGAATTTCGAAGGTGGGGATATTAATCACAAACATTCCAAGCATAGCTTTAATAGCAATAAGACTTGGGTGCGCCAAAGTTAGCCTGACATGTTACAATTCATAATTTGAGATTGTTATTGCATCAGCCTGGAGAAGTGGAAATTCTCTATAACCATAAAAATAAATTTCAGGTGCAACGTTCTATTAATCTGTCAATGGAGTATATGTGAAGAAATAAAATCTTATTGCATTAATGCCAAGAATGCATCCGATGAAATGAATGGCACAAATGTTTTAACCTTCATTTTACTGTAAGTAAAATATAAAATAATGTAGTTTATTTCTATTTCAAAATAAGTTGCCTTCAATAGCATTTATTACCCTTGCTTGAAATCTTACAATCTGTAACCTAGATGTAAGTCCCACTGAATCTGTAGCTGGACTTATGAATTGTATCAAGACCATTGCTTATTTAATCATACAGGTTGACCATGACCTACTGGCTGCTTAGCTACTGTTTGAAGTTAACCACAGGCTCTCCAAAAGCTACTTACGACCTAGTTTCAAAGTTACAGTGGCTGCATCATCCTCGCAGTCATTCGCCATTATGACCAGCCTCAGGGATTCTGTAGTACTCACCTCCAGCAAGCAAGGAGAGATCAGGTCAGCTTGCAAGCTGATACAGGATCAGTTTTCTTACAGACCCAGCCTCACAGCAAACTCGTTGCCAAATTTGTGTAGGCATCCCGGGGCTCTCCCATCCCTGAGGCACGCCGCGCTCCATTTAACAAACCTCATATTCATTGAACAATTGTTACCATGGAGAGCAGAGAGCGGGCTCATTAAGCAAGATCTTTTCAGTTAACCACCATAATACACAGGCACCCACTTGTAACTTGACTACATTAGCCACCATGTAGTAGGTACAAACTGTGGCTTGTGGATTGACACAGCTACTGGACCAACCAAAGCACTTTATAGCTCGGCATGATTGGCAAATTCATCCAGCGGGTTTCTTTCATATACATAGAATTCTTTGTACTTCACTTTTGGCTTAAATTTACACTTACCTGTAGAATATTCCTATTTAATGTAAAATGTCAGCCATTCACAGTTAGTTAACACAAGGTGAGTCTGTGTGCCGAACAGCAATTTAATACTTGATTTAGCTGTAGTTGAAAACACTTGTGGGAACTCAACCTTCTGCTTTCTGAGATAGGCAACGCTGATCAAATGTTTGTCTTCCTTAGGAAAGTCAGAGTGGTTCGAGCTGATGTGTATCTGAAGACTTTTGCTTCTGACCGGTCGCACATGAAAGACGCCAGCGGGAACTGGTTGAAATCTCCTCCCCTGTATCCATGTATTGAAACGGCAGGTAAATCGCAAATTTTAATTTTCCACGCCCAAACTGAAGTAGATCTCCTGTTAATACCGAGTTTAAACATTGCAGTAAGGCTTGGTTTGTTTCTATAGAATAAGCCTGAATTGGTTGAGTTTGTACAGTGTAAAGCAATAAGTCTCCAAATTGAGCTTGGTTTGTAGGGACTCATGATTATCTCCAAGACTTGGTGCAGCAAATGCTTTGCATCCAGAACAGTGTTTCTCAACCATGGCATCCTTGAGATGGGTGGAGTTCAACTCCCAGAATTCCCCAGCCAGCCAGAGAAACACTAATCAGAAGACTCCAAATTCAGAGAGTAGGTATTGCATTTTCTTAGTTTGATCTCATTTTTGCAGTTGCAGCAGCCCCGTTCTTTACTCAACTTCTTCCTTACTCTTCACTACAGTTTAGATATGGATCTGTCCTGAGCTATTTTCTTCCAAACTTTTAAGTTCATCCCACTTCTGTCATGGTGGCTTAAAGGGTGACAAAATCTAGATGCGTGATGGCGAGCCTATGGCACGGGTGCCACAGGTGGCATGCAGAGCCATCTTGCTGGGCACACAAGCTGTCAGCCAACTTACCTCCAG
>JAEANM010002370.1:9580-24736 GCA_017656035.1 Myanophis thanlyinensis | reverse complement strand
AATAAATAAATAAATAAATAACTCACTGCCACTTGTCCCTTAGTCATCTCTTGATAAGATTACTGCTATGACCTGTAATAGGCCTGTCCTTGAATAGCATTCAGAGAAATTACATTTGGTCCATAACTCATGCTTATGTAGTTGTGGGTGTGCCTTGTGGCACTCATGTAACGCCCTGTCACCTTCAAAGACCTATATATAGTTTACACTGGGGTGTCAAACTGGCGGCCTGCAGGCCAAATGCAATGCGTGCAGGCCACGCCCACCCCAGCTCTGTGAAGGGGGGAAACTTACATGAAAGCAACGTGACATCGCAAGTTTGACACTCATGGTTTACACAGTTGGGTATCTGCTGAATGGCTTTTGCCAAATAACACTTCCCTGCTCAGTAAGATGTAATTGAGTTGGCTGTGTCCCTTTGACCACAGGCCATCATCTTCAAGAGTCAGAGAAGCATACTTTTTCAGCCACTGCCTCCTTCTATAGAACAGCATTCCATCTTCCATGAGATCTGAACATCTCCCTTCCTGTCTGGTCTTCAGAAAATTTGTGAAAAAATGGCTGTTCCACTAAGTTATGGAATTTGATTCATTATAAATAACTCTCCTACTTTTATTTTTCTCCCACTTTTATGATATTACCAGTTATGTCTTCCAGTATTACGTTACTATCAATATGATAATGAACACTTTGTTTTTAAATTTGATTTTTATTGTTTTTAACCCCAATTACATATTAGGACTTGTATGCCACATATAGTGAGTTGACTAGAGCAGCTCTAAGCCATGTGAATAACAAATATTGTCTTTCTATTCAGTTGAATCTATTTTTGAAGAAGGTGGGGACTATTTTTTCCTTATCACAATTTCTACATAATTCATTTATTACGCAGTGATCACATATAAATCAACTAATCAACTTTGTCAAATTCCTCCACAACTAATATGTACATGCACACATACACACACTTACTTCCTTGAAGTGAGGCTATACCAACTGTGCCTTTGCAGCCACAAAAACTATTATTTCTCAACCAAAAATTCCTTCATAAGATGATCCTGTTATCTCACAAATCCCAGATGAATCTATACATTTCCAGGGTAAATAAGTGTACCTGACCTGTTTCTCCAATGAATAGGTCCTTTCATCGCTTTTTTCTAAGTTAAATATTTATTGATTGCACAAGACATCAAATCCAGCATGAATCTAGCACTGTATTCTGGAATACATTTACGGTTGCAATGAATGCCTGTTAAATTCTAAACTAATCCTCAAAATCCAACATCTCTGTTCAATGGCAAACTTATTTCTGTGTCAAACAAAAGAATCTTAATATTTGTTATTTAATGTGAAGCAAAATACTGTGCGTTTGGATAATCATGTCCAGCATATCTACCATAGTATGTGTCATTTTTCAAAACAGAATTCAACCAGAAAATCTGCTGCTCTGACAATGCAAGTTTGACTCTTAAAATATTCCATTTTACTCACTACCTAGCTACACAAGAACAATTTCCCCCAATCTGGTATTCTCCGCAAGTTGGATAGGATACATAGAAATTATAATCCAAAACATCTGAAAGCTAACATGTTGGGGAGGCTGATCTAGATAATCTAACTGTCATATATCATTATTTTACAAACACTTTATAGACTTTAAATAAGGTAGTAAAGTATTTTGTTTACATTAAAATTTAGTCCCCCTCAAACTATGAAATAATTGAGCATGCAGAGGTAGCAGAAATCACATTAGCGTAAAACATATTTCTATAATTCTGAAAATATTTTAATATTGCACATGGACTAATTCACTGGATTTCAGCCAGATTTATTAACAAATCACCATATATTAATAAAATGTCTCTATATACTGTACAATGAAATGTCCCCTTCAAAAGTAATATGCCAAAGTAGAAAAGCATGATGCTCATAGTTTAAGCAATAAAAGAAAATTTGAGACAATTTTAAAAACACTAAATCATTGATTTAATCTTATTTGAAGAAGACAGTACTACTCACCACCAGCTCCCTGAATCATGGTGCCTGATTTCTGGACTTCATCAAATTTTGTAAAAATGATGTTCAGCCTGGTTTGAAAAAAATGAAAAATAATGATTTTAGCAGCACTTAAATGACATCCAAATAAGGCACATTTGCGCCTGTAATTTTAAGTCCCCTTTCCCCTCTTTTTTAAATTAAATGTGTTAAATGAAAACAAAAAAAAAAAGAGATTAAATTTTTAAAGAATATGGAATTTCAAACCTGAACATAAATTGACTTGTATTCCTCTTACCCTGTGAAATTTAGTCTATTCTTCAATCTTAATTTACTGAAACAAAAGATACAGGTAGTCCTAAACTTATGGATGATTGTTTAGGGACAGACAATGAAACCCACCCCCCCACCCCCCCAAAAAAAACCTACTTAGGACCCAAAACTCCAACATCTGGGACTCCCCCTCTCTGTGACCACATTTTGGGCTCATAGTCACAGCAGGAATTTATAACGTTTTTGTGGAAATTGGTGTTTACTTTCAATTTCCAGCAAAAAATGTCTTACGGCAAACAATGGATTCACTTTGTAACTGTTATTTTTGCTTAAACACTGCCATAATAAGGTTATAAAATTGGGTCTAGTCATGTGGTGACCTCCCCTTTAAAACCATTACAACTTTACAACCAGATTTGTGAACTCATTTTCCAAGAGCATACACAATTAAATGCCACTACAGTACTTCAGAATTTGTGTTTTAATTTCATTATTTTCAAGTTAGTATCCTAACTGAAAGTTGCTTTAACAATAATCTGATTTTTTTTAAAAACCCACAAGTAGACTTCAAAACCTAACAAATGAACAAAAACTCACCGAGACTGTGGCAATCCCTTTTTGCTGAGATCAGCTCTTACACGTTCACCTACATGTCTGTAGATTTCTACAAGGCTATTTATTGCTGCATCACGAACCTAATCATTAAAGAATAACAAAGGAAAATATTTTTATATACGTTGCAGTTTATGATGAATTTATGACTAAAAATAGCTATACTTAATTTTAAGACATTGGCTTTAGAAATCACAAGTTTCCTCTTCATTTAGTTTGCTTGAAATGACTATAGTTAACGTAAATCAGTATTCCCAACAACATCTAGGCAACAAGTCATAATTAAACAAAAGTGCAAAATTTTCAAAATCCTTCTGAAGGAACTCAAGGTTCTTAAAAGCTGTAATTCATGGTAATAGCCTGCCTTGCTATATTGTGGCTTATTGGAAAATAATTGCTATATAGGTAGTTCATAACTAATGAGCGGTCACTTAATATGACTGTTCAAAGTTACAACAGACCTACTAGGGGGTCTGACCCAGATTTGAAGTTCTGAGAGTTGAGCCCTTTTGTCACATGCCAAAACTTGGGGCGCCAGGCTGTTTGCAGCATCCTGTGGTGATGTGATCATGTTTTATGACAGTTTTGCTAAACATGGCATTTACTTCAGATTTTCAACAAAAGTATACCTGTAGCAAACATCTGTATTTTTTTGCTTAAGAACTAGGGCAGATGCATTACAAGTATAGTGCTCACTTAATGACCATTGAAAAAAGGCGTAAAATCAGGTTGGTCACATATAATAATATAGAGTTAAGTTTCCTTCTGAATAAACTATTTCAATCATAATGCGGTGCATATTCAAAGTATGTAATTATACAAGTCTCACGCACATCCTTATTTTCTAAAAGAGTTGTGTTGATACAAATAGCACTTAATTGAGGGGTCCTTGGGAGAGGACCAAGGACCCCTCATTTCAACCCTGAGCTACAATTACTTTTCTTTATTGATAGCACTTAATTATTCATACCAAAGGACAGAGCACAAAGTAAATGTTACAGATCTGTTTCTACATCCATCGACTGACCTCAGCTCTTACAGATAGTGTTCACACAGACCCACTTTTCATATTACCTTAAACTGATACTTAAAATTACTTCTACAAGTAGGACCAAATTCCTATACAGGTAGTCCTCGACTTATAACAGTTCATTTAGTGACCAATCAAAGTTACAACAGCACTGAGAAAAGTGACTAATGATCATTTTTCAGTTACAATCTGTGTAGCATCCCCATGATCATGTGATCAAAATTCAGATGCTGGGCAATTGGTTCATACTTACGACCATTAATGTGTCCTAAGGTCATATTTTGCAACCTTTTGACAAGCAAAGTCAATGGGGAAGCCAGATTCACTTAACAACCAGATTTCTCATTTATCAACTGCAGTGATTCACTTAACAACTGTGGCAAGAAAGGTTGTAAAGTGCAAAACTCACTTAATAAATGTCTCACTTAACAACAGAAATGTTGGGCTCAATTCTGGTTGTAAATCAAGGACTACCTGTAGTCCTCCTCCACTTCTTCCTTCCTGGTAGTAAGGTTCTTCTTGACTTCAGCCTTACACAGAATCAGGTTTATTCACACAACTGAACTAGAAACAATGTTTTAAAACCAGCTGCAACCAATTTTAAACAAATTAATTATAAACCTGGATAGATCTGCATATTTAGGCAGCCAAGGTTTGCTTTGAACTCCAGTCTCAAGCATAGCAAACAGATTGTAAACTGTGGATATATTTTATGTAGAGTTAAACTGGAAATCAAAAGGGAGAGGAATGCTCATGACTTGAGTTTTTACTGGAATTTATTTCTGCATCATGGTGCTTTCTGAATACAAAGCTAACAACTGCATTTCTTACAGAAAAAAAAATTGCTGAAACAAGCCAATTGGCTTCAGACACCCTGACCAGTTATCCAATTAAAGAAAATTTCATTGAGTAATCGATGTGTTTGTATGTTTCAATATGTCTTGGCAGGAAAAGAAAATTTCTCCTTGTTTTTCAATAATGTCTATTCATAAAAGCCATTATTTTAACCAAGCATCAAGTCAATCACAACTGGATGGGTTCACACAACACAGAAAATCACAATCTACTGTTTATCCATCCATCCATGGTTTATTTTACCCTCCACTTAAATGAGTAGGCAAAACAGGTAACAATGATTAACACTGAAAGTACAGAAAGTTCCAAAATGAAAGTTAAAATCAAAGTAAAATTAATCAGCAAATAAAAGAGTCAGTCTGATAATGGTAGAATGTAAGTGGAAAGAATGAATGAGTGAACAAATAGGTAAGTGAGAACAAATTGGTGGAAAAGATAGCCCTTTTCCAAACCTACTGATAGTAGCACCAAATGAAACTCTCAAAATAGTTCACTCCATGCCAGAAAGATTTCTCCTGTGTGGTAGATAAACAAATCTCTGACTGGAACTATCTGGCAAAGCATCTTTTTCACAACTTAATGTGGAAGCAAGAAAACTAAAAATGTCAAAGAGGATGTCATCATTATTCATCCAATTATGGTGACAATTTCTGAAATTTGAGAAATAATATCAGAGATTAATCAAATCAAATTTTATTCATCACATACACAGTCATACATGGTGTGAAATGCAGTGAAATGTGTATGTGACCACTCGCGACCGTACATAGTAGGGCAAGAGAATAGTATAGACAGGGAGGGAGAGCAAGTTAGGGAGTGATTGAAAGAGGTAGATTATGGGAATATTGTTTAGTCCTGGAATTATTATGGTTTGTGGTTTAGGGTCCGTATTGCCTGTGGGAAGTAGCTTCTCCTTAGTCTTTCTGTGTTGGCTTTCAGGGAGCAGAGGCGCTTTCCTAACCGCATCATGGTGAACAGTCTGTTGTTGGGGTGGCTGGGGTCCTTTATTATTTTCCTGGCTGTAGTTTGGCATCATCTGTAGTAGATGGAGTGCAGTTCAGGAAGCTTGGTGCAGATGATGCACTCTGCTATGCGCACCAAGAACTAAGAACTGCCTAAGGAGATCACAATCCATGAAAGTGTCTATAATAATAAATATATGGCATATATAAGGTGCCACAAGACATTTTGCAATGTGTTGATGCAGAAAACTCATCTAGCTAGCTCTATGGTAATTTGCATGTGCATATAATTAACTATCTGACTTTCAGGATATCCTCTAGCACAATGGTGGCGAACCTCTGGCATGCAGAGCCCTCTCTGTGGACACGCACGTCATTGCCCCAGCTCAGCTCCACCACGTTTCTCCATGGCGTTTCCTACCGTCGTTTGCAGGGAAACTTCTGTTTCCCTGCAAATGACGAAACAGAAGCTCACAGAAGAAAAAGATCTCACCTTTTGCAGAGTTGCCGGTATTGGGATGACCCACCTCCCACCAGCCAGCTGGTGTTCCGGTTTCTGGCATGCATGCCAGCTGATAATCGGATTTCCAGTGTGCACGTGCTCTCCAGTTTGGGCACACAGTCCCTAAAAGGTTTGCCATCACTGCTCTAGCACAATCACAACCCTTCCAGGCTTATACCCTGGTCTGCTAACCATAGATAACAACAAAAATACAGAAATTAGTACATTAATTAAAAAAAATGAGTCCATTTTCCCTTAGCACTAATATGGAATCAAAGTATATTCCTAGAGAAGGAAAATATCCTCTTTCAAAATCAGTGTACCACTGCAGCAGATTGTTATTAGAGGAATCAAACTCTGTTTCTCTTCTACCAGTATGTGCAGATTGGTAACTTTTGTCACTATATTCAAAATACACCTGTAAGATAAATAAAGCATGTTTCTTGCCATCATGCTTAACGGAAGAAGCTGTTAAACAATCTTTTAAAATTTCATACTAAAAAGAAAATCTGGCTTTTCTAAATTTTACAGTTTTGGATTTCTTACCTTTTCTAGAGATAAGAAATAATCAATATTGGTTTTTTTTAAATGGGGGAATGAGAATTAAGTGAAAGTAGACTAAGGCAAAAGCAAAGTAATGTCTCATGCTGAACAGCAATAGGCTTGGCTTTTGATTTTATCTTGGCATGATGTGTGAACCCAGCCATAGTGGTTTGTAAATCTAATCTATAGCTGTTAACTATGAAGGCAGCCAATACAGACGCTATTATTCAGCCAATGGTTAAAATCAATTTGATTTTATTGTTTATTAAATTAATTTAGTCTTTACTACACATCTTATTGTTTTTAGCGGTTTTTATATTTTTTCCAGTTTTGTGTACTTCTTAGATTCCATTAGAGTTAGGCTGCCAATAAATTTAAATAAATAAGATAAATAAAATCAAAAGAAGTGAACTATTCAGAGCAGCAATCTCTGCCAATATACACTGCATCAGGTTTGGCATCCACTTCAGATTCAAGGTCTGAGTCTAAAGCACCTCACTTAAAAAAAAACAACTTTTAAAAAGGTACAATAGTTTGCTTAAGCTGAACTTTTGAATTCTGCACAAGAACCTCTAATACACTAGAAGGTCACAGAGGTGAGATGGGCGGTGTAGAAATTTGATAGATAGATAGATAGATAAATAAATAAGGTGATTATAATGAAAACATAATTTGAATGGCCTTATAAACGATGTCATAATATGTCAATGTTGCTACCTGTCTTTGAACAGCATCAAATACTGATTCAGAAGGGAAGTTCCAGTTCAAAAAGAGGTTAAAATTCAAAATTGATCTAGGGACAACACGCATACACATCCAGACATTAAGAATAGCATTTCTAGAAAATACTTTCTTCTTCTGTATTTTTCTCTCACAGAGCTGCAAACTTTTCTAATTAATCCTCCATTCTTCTTTCCCACAAATCATACTCATCCTGCCAAACATCTTCACTAGGCCTCTATCATCATCCCAAACGGTCCTTCCACGCTGTTCTTCCACCTTTCTGGCCTGTCATGGCTGAAAGCTCTCTTTGTTTCCATGGTAACCACAGGTAAACCACTGTGTTGCAAGACTAGAGAAAAGTAAGGCTTTGCCAACAGACTGCCCAAGGTTCCTAACATCTTGAGGAAAGAAATGATCACAGGAGGGCCAAACATACACATTAAAAGATATTTTCCCCACCAAATTATTTACATATATATGTATATATTTTCTGAACTGTCACTGTTCAAGGCTACAACTGGTAATAGGCAAAGGTTCTGGAACCTGGACTTCCACTACTGGCCTCGTGTATTACACCCATGCCCTGGGACAGAAAGAATCAACCTCAGGACCCCTGGGCAATTTTGTCAGTCACTAGCATTTCCTTTGAACAACCCAGCAACTCATTTTTGCCTTACAGCAAGAACACGAGGCATCTGGTTTATTCCCTCTTCTGCAGGAAAATTGGAGGGAAAAAAATAGTGATTTAAAATATTATTCTAAGTCAGTTTCTTCCAACTTGGGTGTCTTCCTGATTGGTCTGGGCTACAGTTTCTAAGATTCTCTGCCATCTTGGCCAATACATACAGAGGGTACAAAGCTGAACAAAAGCAGTTCTAAATAAATGTTACATGTGAGTTATCATGCATAAACAGAGAACTTTAATAAAATCATTCAACACTTGATGTTTAGCTAATCATCATAGATTACATGACAGATTGAGGAAAAAAATAAAAAGATGTATTTAATTAAAACAGCCGTGCAAGTTTATTTTTTACCGTTTAAATATCAATAAAGCCCCAGAAGCAAAACAATGATTTTATGGATTTAGGGGGACTTATTCGTTGGTGTACTTATCAAAAGCTTTTTTACAATTCCCAGTTCCAAATTTCTGGGTAGGATACAGTATAGAACAGTATAAAAGAGGCATCCCAATTACCTCATTTCATACAATTAAAATTCAATAATAAAATATTTGATGGCCCCAAAAGAAAGCTTAGGCACCCCTGCTAAGAGCCAGATCAATATACAAAAACATGGCCAAGGTTATTCTTGGCTGGAATTTCTTAAAGTTTATGATGCGGCATTTATGTTTTAGTCTTTATGCTTTCTACTCAAATGAATTATCTGAGCAACATGGAAGTCTTTGCAGAAAGAAATTAGAAACTCAAAGTGATTGGTGCTCTTGCCTATAATATTTAAATCCTGGCCTCTTTTCCAGGGGTAGTGAATGAAAACGAATGCATTTTTTTCTTACAGCAGAATTAAATGTTACAATTATTATATGAAGGAGGAAAGCAGGTGAAAAATAATAGGGCAAAGGTCTGAAATACATTTAATATCAACATTTAAATATTAAATATCAAAGTATTTAATACTAGATAATCCTTTAAGGTATGAATCATTTAAAAGAACAAAGGGGGGAGGACTCAAAGAAAACCCCAGATAATTATTCAAAAGCAAACCAATCTAAAAATCAACGGTCTTTTCCAGAGGTGAAATTCAGCAGGTTCTAGAAGGTTCGCTAGAACTGGTAGTAAATTTTCTAAGCAGTTCGGGGAACCGGTTGTTAAAAGAAATCTCCTTTTGTTTTTTTCTACTTTACAGGGTTAATCCTGTATGAAAGGCAGGAAGGAAACATTCTGGTGTTGCTTGTAGCCTAATCTTTATTGCCCTGGTTATAGAAACTCCCCAGTCACATGATCCCTCCAGCCACGCCCACCAACCCACACCTACAGAACCGGTAGTAAAAAAAAATGAATTCCACCACTGGTCTTTTCTACTTTGTTTCAACTAAAAATAAGAATACTGTTATCCTTTCAGACTACCAAATTTCCTCCCAAACTATATCACTCCAAGGCTATCTGGTAGTTTCTAAGATTAAATCTACAAATTCAGAAGCAGCATGAAGTATTCCAGATGTTGGGTTGGACACTCTGTTTCCAAAATGATGGATTAGATGACTGACAGTCCATATATTGCAATTAACAGAACAGTGCTGATTCACTGTGGCTTTACAGCAATTAGTGAAAGATAGATTATGTTAAGATTTGAATTATCTATCCCTTTCAGTAAACTCCAATTATTAAATTGACTGAAATATTTTTAGATCTGTTCATATCCATTAATAATTGGGGTCAATTCTAATTATATATGGATTGGAACTGGTATAATTCTATCTTGGAATTCTGGCCTGAGAAGAAAAATAACAAGGATTTTGCAAAGAACATGGTTTAAAGTACCATGTGTAACTCATGCTCAAAAGGATTAAGATGCTTAGGAAATAATTAGGAAATGTCTACATTTTTGGAAAAGACTAATTACCCCATACCAAAAAAGAGAACAATTAATAGCTGTAAAACTATGAAAACCTTCCTGTTTACACTCTAGCGACAGTTACTCTCCGGTGTTTGTTAGGACAGTAGCTGATTTTAAAATGATTTAGAAGAAATAATTATATCTAGAATGTCCACAGAACCTTTCTGCTATTCATTATTGTGATCCTCTGTTATTTGTTAAAGTATGTAGGGCTTTTTCAGACTCCCACATTAGGCTGGAAAAAACATTATTTTGCTTTAAGAGTCACATTAGCGACACTGTTTTAATTATTTGGTTCATTAAAGCACATAGGATTAGTAATAGGAAATGAAAATAAGATGAAAGAAGAGAGCCAACAAATTCAACCATTCTTTATATTCTCTATTCACACATAAGCTTTCATACAAAGCAATCTTCAATCTATTGGTCAGTTGCAGGAACCAAAATATGCATTGAAAATACCTCAGAATCCTTTTGAAAGCATACACAGTTTGAACAGAAAAGCTGGTGGTCTACTAAAAAAGGGGTTAACTTAAGCTTACGATTTCAGTACAGGTAGTCCTTGAGATATGATAGATGACTTAACCAACATTCAAAGTTACAACAGACACTCCAAAATTACCTATGACCCTGTTTCAAATGGCCCCTGAGGTCATTCACCCTTATGACCCACCACAGAAATGCTCACCTTGCTTACCCCATCCCATTCTCTGAGACCCCACAATGCTTGGGCCTCCTCCCCGCACACCCATCACCCATCTCACTAATCTTTTGAAGTTCTTCAGACCTCACTGTAGGGAAGAAGTGCAGCCATGTGTCCCTGGGCTATACGTAGGCAACCTGAACATGGCCAGCATTTTGTCCCATCTGCTTGTGGGCTGAGACAAAATGGTGGCTGCCAGACAAACTGCTTCATTTTGCTGCCTTTACGGGGTCTATACAGCACTGCAGAAGCTACCTACTTTGTGGGTAGGACAAAATGGCAGCTGCTTCCGGATCTGCCCCATATGGCTGCAGAAACAAACAATCCATTCCAGTGCTCTGGAAGGCCTGAGCCCTTCAAAAGTTAAGTGAGGAGGAGTGCTTGGCCTAATGGAATGGGAATCAGGCCTAAGGCTGGGAAGACCTAGTGGGAGTAGGGAAAGGCCTGTGAGGACTCAAGGGGTGGAAAGTTGAGTACAGGGTCTCAGGAGGTGGGGGAGGCCTTGGGAGGCCCAGTGCAGGCAGACCTGGGTCTATGCTAGGTCTCCAAGGATTACCCCACCCAAGGCACGCCATGCTTCACTTAATGACCCGGGCATTTAATAATTCTTGGGAGAGCAAGAAGACCTTCACCAAACGATCATTGGGACACAGCCATAATGATCAATTGCAGTCATATCTTCATGACTATCTGTATATAGCTTTGTCCTCTATAGTCGAAATAATTCTTCCACAAAAGCAGCTAGATACATGCTACCAAATTCAAAGCAGAAGGCAAGTGTTGGAAGTTCAGCAGGTCTGTAAGTGGATGAGAGAACAGAGTTTCAAAGCCCTAGTTCTGTCCTTACAAAACGCATGCAGGTTAACAATGAATGTCTAGACAATTGCACACACACTACAAAGTATACAGTATTATAATTCAAATATTTCCTGCTTTTGTTAATAAAGTTGCACAAAAGACATCTGAATATAATCATTCTGAACTCTATATTGGCTCTCTATTTTGCAAATATTGGAGAACTCATCACGGAGAGCCTCTCTGGTATAATGGTTAAGGCATCAGGTTAGAACTGGGAGATCAGGAGTTCCAGTGCCACTTTGGTCACAAAGCTAACTGGGTGATCTTGAGCCAGTCACTTTCTTTCGGTCCTAGGAAGGAGGCAAGGGCAACTGAAAACCTTGCCAAGAAAATGGCAGGAATTTGTCATGCCGTCTTTAAGAATTATACGACTGAATGGAAGAAAAGTAATCTCAAAGATAAGTCTACAGACCCTGTCAGACTACCCCTGTCAGTTGAACAACAATGTACATGTGGCAATTTTGGAAAAATTAGAAGAATATAAGTAGAATAGAATTATTGTCTATCAATGAAATAAGTATGCGTTTTCATTCAAACACGGGGTGCACAGCTATGAATTCTCCTTTATCAAGGCCTCCAAATTGCTTGGCCAATACTAATGTGGATCAATAAATAGGGATAGAACTTCCTTTACAAAGTACAGTTGGGAAATTGAGAACACAGAAGCAAGAATTAATCTTAATCATGAGATCAGAGCATCCATCTAGATTCAACAAGAAAAAAAGGTTATGATTTGATAGATTTGACAAAATGACAGATGTTATGATTTTGCATAACATCTGTCAATGTGTTTTAAATTAATTGCATCTTTTCCTGGGATTGTGGTGCAGTAGAATCCAAGAAAAAAACCAGAGCTTCCTTAAGGAGTTAGTGCTTAAGGATGATAATACATATATTAAAATGCATAGGCATCTGCTGTCAATAAAAGAAGTTAACACTTTCCTGGTCACATGAAATTTTGGTGTGGTAATGCCTTTGAAATTAAACTAATATAAACTACAAATAAAGCCTCTAGAACAGTTATTCTTCTCCAGGAAGGGTATAAGTAAGCAAAAGTAGAGCATTAAAAACTCACCTGGCTGTTTGGGTCACCAAGTAAGTTACATATATGGGGCACAATCTTGCTCAAGGTTAAACTCTGAGCTCCAGATCTAAAACAGTGGAAGAAGACAAAAAACAAGCAAGCAACGTATCAGCTAAGTATTTTTCAAAGCAACTGAATGCAGGTATAAATTAGGCATAATAGTCCAACTTACGCATTAAGAGTTGCAATAAGGCAGAGGCAAATTCCTTCTCTTGTCCGGAAATTCTTGTGTTTGAATCCTCCCAAAATTCTGTCCCAGACGTACTGTCACATAGATATAAGAAAGTAAGGGGCGGGAAAACACCCGAGATCACTTGCATCTGCTTGATCCTGAATATCCTATTGTCACAAGACAAGTGTGATGGGGTTGCACACATAATGTGCATGTATGGATGCATACATGAATTAAGTCAGTGGAACTAATTTAACTATTGAAAAATAATTTAGAAGTTTATTTTTATTGGGTGGGAATATATTGATATGGCCTCTTTATATTATTTTGGCTGGCTTCCTATCATATCCATGTAGAAAGGCTCTAAAGCAGGGGTGACAAACTCGTGGCATCATGTTGTTGTCATGTGACGTATCGCAACTCCCCCCCCCCACTTCACTAAAATGGGGGTGATGCATTTGGCCTGTGGGTTGCTAGTTTGACACTCCTGCTCTAAAAAGTTATATTTTGAACATCAAAGCAAGGTAATTAAAATATCTTGTATAAGATTCCACTGCTCTGATAGAATGCTAAACATTATTTATACACAAAATACTTCATAATCTTTATAGGCAACCTATTGTTACAATCCTCAAGTACATCCTAACCCCTCTTCTGTAGACACAGAATGTTCCCAGATTATCACAGCTTTTTGGTGGCAAATGGCTGGATTTCATTAGCACATTTTATTTTATTTTATTTTGTAGCAAATATAAAATCTTATCTATTAGACCATTTAAAGGAATAGACACACTTAACCTGAGGAATTAATAAATACTAATGAGCAAAAAGCAAAGATAACCTATTCTAAATGAAAAAGTCATCCTATTTTAAAAACGATCAGTTTGATTGGTTTGCTTAATGTGGTGTTCACTTAATGATTAGTGCAGAAAAAGTAATATAATCAGGTCAAGTGATAATCCACTTAACAACCAGAACAACCATAATTCTGGCCTCGATTTGGGTCATAAGTCGAGGACTATCTGTAGTTATGGAACTATGGCAGCTAAATTACTGAATTTTTCTCAAGGGTTCTCAAAATGTATTTAATGTTGTTTCTGGTATTAATTGGTTTAATATAATACAAAGTAGACTTTTGAACATAAAGGGTTATGATTAAGAATATTCTTAAATATTGCTACGCAAACATACATTATAAATAGAAGCTTTATCTTTAACCACTAGGATAAGGCTGATCAGCATCTCCTTAGCTCCACTCCTCCGTGCCTGGTTCTATTCTTTTTGGTACCTACAAAAGTATGCTTCAATTGTAGCTTATTTTGATTACAAAAGGAGCACAAATACTCTGATCAAATACACAGATTAGCTATATGGTCTAGCTTTTATCATATCATAAAAAGATTCCTGACTGTAATGCTTTTGGTCACTTCAATTAAGGATATTTTCTACACTGATACAAATCCTGCTTCTGTTCTGCTGTCTTCCCCATACTACCTGTTTAAGTACTGAGGACAATTTTGCTGCTACAGTACTTCTTCAACTTGTATGCCTTTGATAGATACATAGCACCCATCCTATTCGAACAATAGAGTTTATTAGGCATAATAAAAATGTTCAATACAAACTGAAACTTCTTGAATGGTTTTCCTGGAGCAGGTACTGTAAGTCTGTACCCGATCGTTGTACATTTCCAAGAACTCACCTGGGGACTTGCAGCTTGCTCCATGATTTTTAACAGCAGAGCCTGATCCTGCTCTCGTACAGAATCTTTTGAATCTCCTAGTCTGTCAATCAGACTAGGTAACACTGGAGACAAAAAGAAAGGTGGGTCACAAAGGAGGATTAAAAAAAAACAGAGTTGCCATTTCAGATCAACACTAAAATATGTCTACCTTCCCAAGTACCTTGTGTGGTGTTTTGGTAAACTGCTCATGTAGACGAAATAGACACCTCCTTCAGACAGCAGGCTGTGAAAAAGTCTGCCCTGTCATTATGTTTGCATATGCTACAAGCTTTTCAAATGTACATCCAATTATATTTATTTTCATGCACTGTATTAATGGCTGCTGCCTGTAATTATCCCATGCAGGTAGTTTTTGGTTAATGTCACTTGTCAAATCACTTAACAGTCATTTGAACCCTCCCCCAAAAAAGTTATTTATAACCTATCCTCGGAATTACAATTGCCATACACACACCTGCAGTCACGTGTTAGTGACTTACGGCTCTAACTCTTACAGTAGTTGGAGGCTGTGTGTGTGTGTGTG